>CAUYON010023206.1:0-23691 GCA_963573935.1 Arctocebus calabarensis
CTTTATATAGTGATCAAGGAAATGCCATGAAGGATATCTGTAACAGTATGATCAAAATATTTCTGAATGTATATGAATCGTGCCCTGTGATTGCACCAATGTAAATAATTATGATTCAATAAAATTATTAAAAAAAAAAAAAAAAAGAAACAATGGAAGTAATCACTGGTCAAACTTCTGGGGCTCATTTTTAAAGACTGTGATATTTAGGTGCTTTTAAACTGTTGAGGAGAAAGGCTGCAGACAGTCAGTCATTAGGCTAAATTTCTTCTGGGAGATGTTTCTAAAATGTGGAAATTTCACATAAACATTGAGATTTCTGAATGATTTTTCCTCTCTCTCTCTCTCTCCCTCTCTCTCTCTTTCTTTCGAGACAGAGTCTCACTCTGTGGCCCGGGGCCAGAGTGCCCAGGCTAGAGTGCTATGGCGTCAGCCTAGCTTACAGAAACCTCAAGCCCTCCTGCCTAGGCTCAAATGATCCTCCTGCCTCATAAGTGGCTGGAACTATGGGTACCACCACAATGCCCAGTTAATTTTTCTGTTTTTAGTAGATTTGGAGTCTTGTTTTTGCTCAGTCTGGTCCCCAACTCCTGAGAACAAGGGATCCTCCTGCCTTGACCTTTCAGAGTGCTGAGGTTGTAGGAGTGAGCTATCATGGCTGCCAAGACTTCTGATTTTTATTACCCACCCCACCGAAACCTCTAAGAATTAGAGACACTGAGCCTACATTCTCGTATGACAACATTGGCTTGGAGCCGAGTAGAATGTGCCCTCTCCATTATCTTGTACTTCACTTCAATATCTTCCTGCTGCCCTGTAGACATTGAGTGTGTTGTTAGGTAGATGTTAGGGCTTCTGTCTCTCCTGCCCGACAAGTGGAGCCTAATTTCGTGCTGCCCCACCTTCATCCTGCCCTGAGCAATGGCTCATACCTGGAAAGGAGGAAACACCCTACCAGTCCACCATTAGAACTTAGCTGCCAACTGCAAAAAAATGCACAGGACTCCTAGGCAGTCACAGACCAAACAGCACAGGCACAGTCTGGATGGTGACCTAGAGCAAACTCAAGGCTAATTATCATGTCATTAGCTTAGATTTACATAGTGGTTAATCCCCAAAAGTATTTTCAGAGCAGGTCATAGGAGGTCCAAAGTAAGACTCAGGTAATATAACTTTCCACTGTCCATCAAAGTGGTTCCATGATGAACCATGAGGAAAGTCCTGTCCCGACAGTATGAAAAAAGACCACAGACTTAAACCAAGGCCCTTTTTGTTAGACAAGTTGTCACAACCCACTGCTTCCACCACTTGTCTGGGCCTGGGCCTGGCCAGGTCTTGGCCCGGCTTAACTAGGTTCCGGACATGAACCACTAAGCTACCTTGCTCAGGAACAATTTCTCTTAGGTGCCTGATGGCTTTCTACTATTAGCTGATGAGGGGGAGAGAAAGAGAGACAGAGACAGTCTTAGAGTAAGGCAGTCTTAGAATACATAGATCTTAGTCTTTAGCAGAGCTTGGTAATCTTCAGCAGAGAGATGCCAGGCTGGTGTTCTGCAGACAGGAGAGGAGACGGAGTCAGAATAAGAAGGCATATGCTCCCGACTGCCTTCTCCTCCAACCTGATATAAGGCTAATCTTATGCCTCTCAACACCACCGGTATGGAGACTGCCAATTCACCATTGCTCTCATCTCGTGAACTCTCATTCTTGTTAGGAGAGCTGAATCCCTCTCCATGCCCTTTTCACCAAACATAATTGAGCTATACAGGTATTTCTTGTAACTCTCACTCCTCCTAGCCATAAGCCTATATGGGCTGCTATAACAAGGGGCTCGTTTGTTGCCTGTGGAGAACATGTCTTGCTCTGTAAACCTATCTTTCTCTTCCTCAATAAACTTTGTTTCACCCTTACCTTGCCTTTGGTGGGTCTGGCCATCCTTCCTCCAAGAACTGGGAATAAGACAACTGTGCACAACTATGGGACCTCTTATTTAGCCCATTGACTTAGCTCTTTTCAGTGTATATTTTACCTAGGATCATTTCTTTTTACTGCGTATTATGATTACAGATTTAATTCTCTAATTTGTCTTTGTGAAAAGAGCTGGGTCTTACCTCAAAATCTCAAAAACATAAAGTATCATCTTTTCTGGCAAATTAAATTAATGTGGTTTTAAAACCTAAGCTTTAAAAAAATGATAAACAAATGAATAAAACATGGTGCCTAAGTTGCCATTTACTGATGTAAATTAAAGTGTACCCATCAGGTTTAGTTTAAAATTTGTCTTTCTGTTCTCTTTTCATTAGTGTGAAATGTGTGGGTTAGGATCCTAAGGAATATGGTACTTATTTTAGAAAGGCAGAAAGCTTTTAAATTATCTGAAAAATTGACATAATTGTTCTTCACACCAAAAACAAAAGGTCATAAAATCAGTTGCTTCATTATTCTAAAGGAACTTTATATCCATAAAAGCTATAATACCTTATTTTATTCTTACAACTCTGAAAGTGATTTACAGACACCATTTCACTTTTTTTTTTGCTTAAAAACTCCCGTGAAATAGGCAGATGAATAAGTGCATTTACATACTGTAAGTCCACACCTTGACGCACAGAGTTTAAGGGACTTTTGCAAGATTATAAGCCAGTTGGGACTGCTTCCTAGATCCTGAGGTCCAGCTTTCAGAAAATTAGAAAAACAACTCAGTGTACTTAATATTTGTTTAAAAAATATTTTGAAGCTCATTTTAAAATTACTGTGACCTAGAATAACATTCATCTTATATGCAAGTTTCTAACTCTGAAGATTCCTGAGAATTATCCAGAGTCCCTATAACATGACAAGTTTGACATCCCTCTTAGGGGAGTATGGAAGTCAACACTTGTAAGCATCATGTTATAATGTGGTGTTTACCTCTCACGGATTACTGTGGATTAAATGTATTATGTGTCACTTTAGTGTAGGGTTTCCCAGCTTGTCATCACTGACATTTTGGCCCAGATAATTCTTTACTGTGGGGAATTATTTTTAACATTGTAGGATCGTTAGCAGCACATCTGCCCTCTACCCTCTAGATATCAGAGTCAACTTCCCAGTCGTGACAAATGAATAATGTCTCTAAATACTGTATTACTCATGCCCCTGAGGGATTGGTGATAGGAGCTGGACAGTAATGTGAATTATTGGTACAATGACTGTGGAAAGAAAGTATTTTCATGTACTTCTCTTAAATAAGGAGCCAACATAGGGCCCACGCCAAGAGATTCTGAGAAGCTTAGCACCACCCAGCCTGGAATCTGAATTAATGCAATAGCCAAACTCAAATGACTTCTTCCCATACTTTCCATATGTGTCTCAAACTCTGCTGCCAAGGTCCATTCCAGGAGGTTAGGAAATATTACCCAGCCTGTGGAGCTTCCCTCAAATTAGCTCTTCTTTTGGCTTTCTGAGCAGGCCAGCCACCTTTAGGAGGGGCCATATCTTTTTGATTTGTCCTTAATCAGTAGCCTTGTACTTGGTTGCTCAGTTCATAATATATATTTGTTGTTGTTGTTGTTGTTGTTTTTAGCACAGATTACTTTATTCTGTGGATTAAAAGATGGAAGATGGGCCTGGCCTATCCTTCCACATCTCTCTCCAGCCTAGAATTGATTCTAGATCTGGTCTCTAGATACTAAGGAAACAAACAAAAGTGTAGCTCTTTGACGGTCTTTCTCTTCTCTGTTTGGCTTTCACACTTCCCCAAGTTGTCCCATCCCTCCTTGCTCCCTGCACTACTTGGGATTGGGGTACTCTTTCTTCCATTGTGTGCAGCACTTCTCCTTCAAAGTTAAAGGAGATAAGGAGAGAACTTCAGAGCATCCACCTTGAAGATTTCACAACTTGATCACTCAAGGGTGAATTTTAAGTCAAAGAAACCCAATTTTTGGCTATGCAACCTTGTAGCCTGTGGGCAAGAACTAAAATGAAGATGATAATAGCATTAATTTATGGGGGTGAAGTCATTGAAATGAGGCAGGTAGAACCCTTAGATAAATGGTTGGCATATACTGAATGCTCAACAGGCAGTAGCTGTGTCTTCACTGACTCCCCAAATGCTACACTGGACTCTTCTGTGCTGACCCTCAGTGTGCATATCCAATTTTCTCCAACTGGAAAGTAGGTTTTGACATTTATAATATTACAAGTTTTTACCATTGTCTGGTTTTAATATTAGTTTTAGTATTTTTTCTTTTTTTTTAGTTTTCTCAATTTTGTTGGGCTACAAAGATGGCAGTTATTTAAATAGGCATTCTCTTCCACATCTTTACTAGTGTCCTCCCAAATGATTTTTCCATTTCTATTACCATATATAATGTTCAACTGTAGGACTTCTATAAGCTGATCACCCAAGAGACTGTAACAAACTGGTCAACATACAGAGATGGTCACATAAGGAACTAGGCCTACTGTACTGATAAACTGGTGCATGTCTGGTCTACGAAAATTAGTTCAACTTAAGGAGGTGGTCAATGTAGGGAAGTGGTCAATGATGGAAGTTGACCCTTTTCTCTGAATCTAAGTGTCAACTTTGGTTTTAATAAATAATGATACTAAAAGCCACCTGGATGTCAAGAACAAATGTAGGGTTGCCTTATTTTATTTGAGATAGATGACCAAATTTATTTATTTTTTATTTTTCTTCTTCTTTTTTTTTTAATCTTGAAAATACCACATGCTCCAAATCCTATAGTTCAGTCACATATATATTTTTTAATTTTTGGCTATAATGCAATGATTTGATTTTTACTTAGCTAGCATTTATTTTGTTTATAATTATTTTATTGCATCTCATGTGATAAAATAAAACTCTGATGTAATCTTTTCCTCCTTTGTTCTGGAATAATCAACTGGTCCCATTTCTGAATATATTGTCTGTACAAGTATGTCCTAGAGAAAGGTAACCCATTAAAAACCTCAGAAGGCCAAGAGAAAGATGAACAGCCTTGAATACTTTGAATTATGTAAGTTGAACCGAATATAGAATACCTGACATTTTAAGCCAAATTCTATTGTCTGGAAAAAGAAAATATGGCTAAAATATTTCATAGAGAAAATCAGCCTTGGTTCTTTAAAAATCACTGAAAGAATTACTTGTGGTGATGAGAACAAATTCTTTCCCTTTAAATGATGGTGTATCTGAGTAATTCAGAGTCGTATTTCAAGATTACTGGTCAATCTACTGACATTAACCTTCCTGTAAAATGAGATCATTTAAGTTGTCTTTCAATTGACTGACATTTAAAGTCCTGGGACTTAATCAAGTATAAACTGAAAGTCTTCTCTGGGTTACTGGTACCTTGCTAGTGAAATTCTGAAACAAGTCCCTAATACTGATCATTTAGTTCACACTGCCCCAGGTTCTTGGTTTTTTTTAACTCCTTGCTTTTTGAAGCCTTTATTTGCTTTACTTTCTTTGTTTCTGTTTTTCCCCATCACGTGGTGCAGCGAAGGTGAGAGCTAACTCTATTGAATGTATTTGTTGCCATGGTGAAGAAAATAGTACAATTCCACAGTTAATAAGGAAGCTCAGGGTGAGAAACGTATTTTTCCCAAGCGCGCATGATTTTCATTTCATTACAGTGGAACTAAAGAGCATTGGCAGGTCTGTCGGAGCAAAATCTTATGTTAGATATAGTTCATAATGTCATGCTATTCACTCAAAATATAGTACTTTCCTTAGAGAAATTATTTTAAATGCTTGCACTGGAGGAACGTTTTAAAAGGGGCTTCATGTGGTCATTATTTTCCAACTAAAAAGGAGATGACATTCTACCGATTTCCATTTTGAAAACTGAATGGTCACAGAGTAATATTGTTGCAGAGACCCTTATGAATTCATGCTTTTAAAATGATTTCTGGCTTTTCTAAAGGAAAATATCTTCATTTAGCTGTTCCATCCCTAACTCGGGTGTGGAAAGCATAAAGAACCTTCATTTCACTATAAGTAGAAAGGGGAATATATTTTTAGTAATTTACATAGTTCTGAACAGAAACTTTTTTCTCTTATCCCTTCTCTCCCACCTCTGTCCACGTCTTCTACCTTCTTCTCCCACTCAGCCCAACCTCCCTTCACAGGCAGATATAGATGCAGAAGAGCCAAGTGCATTAGGAATTTTTACTGCAAGAGAGAGAAGAGACCAGCTAAGGGGCAAAAGTGGAGCTGAAAGCCTTTGCCCATGAATTTTTTAGTTGTTAGAAGGCATTGAATTGAAATTGGGTAGTGTGATTCAAAACACCATGGCTGAATATGTTTTAAGAGCTCGTGTCAACTCCGCAGTCTTTTATTGAAATAGAAGCAAAGGCAAGCTTCCATAACTTCCATTTTTTCCTATCTAAGTCTAATTTACTATAATGAAAGGCACTTTGGTGAACATTCAATTGTTTAAAAAAAACCCCAAAAAACAGAAAAAATGATTTTTAAAAACTTAGGTTAAAGAGAAGGGAGAATTTTTGAAAATAGAAAATTTCCAACTTTTAACTCATTCTTAGGATGCCTGGTCTTTTGTGAACACTGACATTATTAGAACTGCAATAAAGTAGAATGAAAGATTAAAGTGACTTCTATTGATGTCTGCTGGCAGAAAACATGGGAAGTATGTTATGTAAGGAGTTTTCTGCCTAAATATAGTTTAAATAATAGAAAAAAGTGGAGAAAGAAAGTTAATGCATGTAAAGCTTTCTTTGGAGGATGAGAAGTTACCATTAAAAATAAATAGTTGAAATCTTATCGGGAAATTATTTTGGAATAGGAATTATTATCCTAAAATAGAGAAAGTGGAAGGGGAGAACACTCATACTGTATAATTTACCTCGAGTCATCCTTGTTTATTATCAAATCGAGGAGATAGGAGAGAGAAGAGAAATCCTTCTCTCAAGCTTCAGGTCTACAGGAGACCCTACCTTATTGCCTGCCTCCTACTGATCAAAGAAGAAAAAGTTCCTAGCATTTTGGAAAAAGATGTGTTAGAAGAGAAATTGCGGAGAGCAAATTCATAAATTTTGCCCAGTTAATTTAATTTTATTATCTCTTCTAAAACAAAATAGATGCTATTTTGATGGTCACCTGATGAGCTTATTTTATTTTTTCAGCTAAATGTCACAAGTATTTATCATAATCACACTCTGGCTCTCACAACATCCCTTCTGTTTAATGACAACCTTGGACCATATTTTTCCATTTTACAGGTGGGCATATTGATTTGCATCCATTAAACAGTATATATCTGAACTTTTTTTTTTTTTTTTTTTTTTTTTTTATAGAAAGAGTCTCACTTTTTAGCCCTGGGTAGAGTGCCGTGGCGTCACACTGCTCACAGCAACCTCCAGCTCTTGGGCTTAAGCGATTCTCTTGCCTCAGCCTCCCTAGTAGCTGGGACTACAGGCGCCCGCCACAGCGCCTGGCTATTTTTTTGTTTTGCAGTTCTGCCGAGGCCGGGCTTGAACCCACCACCTTCGGTATATGGGGCCGGCGCCCTACTCGCTGAGCCACAGGAGCTGCCCAACAATGTTTATTCTTATTACCAACAACACACTCAAATAGTTTATACTAATATTTTAGCTGAACTCATTTGATTTCATATCCCACTGAGGGCTTGTGACTCAGTTTGAAAAATGTTATTTTAGCTATTTTTGCAATCTGTGGATGACAAATTAAGCCACAAGGCAGAATCCTTTTCAAAAATAATCCTGCAGACCAATTTGCAACATTGAGTGATATCCATGTGGTGATGCTCTGTAGAGAAAAACCTTCCTATCTTAGCCCCCTAATAATTTTGGGTTTCTGCTTATCAATACTTGGGGAAAACTTTGCTGTCTTCCCAAGGGTTGCTTGCACACAGTAATCTGAACTGACTGAGGGGACAGGGCTAGCGCTGGGAGTACCTGCACTGTGTTGGGGAGGAGCTCAGAGGCCTGAGAAGTGGTGCATAACAATAATGCATAACGCTGGCACTAGGTAACGGGCAGCAAATGCTTCCTGTAAGGAAACATGAGCAGTGTGCATTTTCTCAGACAAGGGCTTCAACCAGTGCTCTTGGCTTGTCTTATGCTCTGGTTGATATAACAAAATGTCATAGACTGGGTGACTCGAACAACAAACTTTTATTTCTCACTGCTTTAGAGGCTAGGAAGTCCAGCAAGTCATTTCCTCAGTGGGCTCTCTTCCTGTCTTACAGATGGCTGCCTTCCTGCTGTCCTCATAAGGCAGAGAAGGAGAGGAAAAGAGAGAAACCAAACTCTTAGGTGTCTCTTCTAATAAGGACACTAATCCCATTATGGGGGCCTCACCCTCATGACCTCATCCTAAACTTGGTTACCTCCCAAAGGCCTCATCTTCAAATATTGTCACTCTGGGGATTAGGGCTTCAAAATACGAATTTTAAGGTCACATGGTTCAGTCCAGAGCAAGGCTGATGAGGAAACCTCTTCCCCTTTTCTCTCTTTGGTCAGTCCTCTTCCTAAGCCATGTTCCTGGCCAGTACTTCTAATGACCTTGTTTTTTCCCTTACTGTGGCCTTTTGGGCCTCACAGGCTATGCAGGAGTGCTTCTGGCTACTTATCTCCTGTTGCAAACCTCACACTTAGCAGCTTACACTCTTTGGGGATAGTATTTTATTATCTAACTAGGAATTGAAAATACACCTGTGCAGTCTCCGTCTTGGTCTCTGTGCATCTGATTCTTTTCTCGGGCAGTTGATTCAGGCACAGAGTGGGATTGGAAGTGGGAGAACACAAACTGGGGCTGTGAGGCTCTTCATGGGAACACTGACTGCAACCTTCCAGAAGGCAGAGTCTTGTTCACTACTGTGTGCTCATGCCTAGCACGCCTAGCAGGTACTCAACAGACGATCTGAGAGAGGGCTGGGTACCTCTTATTCTTCTTTGAAATCTTGGTCCTTGTTACTATTGATCTTATAATGATCTTGATTCTACTGATCTTGGGTTAAGAGGAATATTATGCTCTGTTTCTCTTCCCCCTAAAACCTGTGTGACCATAACCCCAGTAACCTCAGTATTGATTTCCTTTCTTCACAGTGGGAGCATTGGTAACTGCCACCTCTGTCACTTGTAGGTGTTGAAAATAATGCGGGTTTTCTGTTGGCAGAGTGTTTTGTGGCTCTAAAATGAAAGGGATTTGGTTTCACCTTCACTACCACTTTACCACAGGCACAGCAGAATTGGGAGTTAAAGCAAGTGGAACTTAAAGACATGAAATGCCTCCAAGCTACGCTTATCACTAACGTTAATGCATAGTAAATTTAGTAAATGCTAAATTTGGAAATATACACACTGTAAGGGACCTTAAAATCAAGCAAAGACTATGATAACATCACTGCTTTAAGAACACAAAATTTTTCCATGTTTAAATACTCTTACAAGGTTAAAAATAAATCCAGATTTTGAAACAAGTGCCATTTGCTTCTAACTGTTCTGGAGAACTTGACTTAAAAAAGGAGAAGACAGAGGGGAGAGAGAGAAGGAAAACGAAAACACTAACCACAAAATAGCTTCAAAGAATTTTCTTGTAAATACTTTACCCTCAGACATATATGTGTGGGTTATGTGTTTCAGCAGTGCATTCAAGAACAAAGTACTCAGTGTTAGCCAAGTAAACTATTTCAACTACTGGTAGTTTTTTTTTTCCCCCTGGCCTAAAAAGTAGTTTGTTGTTGCTGTTTGTTTTTTAACTCCCTTTTGGGAAAGCTATATATCTAATAAAAAGAATATTGATTTTTAAAAATGTCAAGATCAAGCTCATCCTGCAAAATATGATATTTAATTGAGTCAAAGAACCACAAAATTCAGGCCAAAGAATAATTTTTCATGTAATTAGGTGGCAGCCAGAGTCAAGGTTATACTTAAATTATATCAATATTTACCTTAATTCTTCTTTCTTCTATTTGTAGTGCAGAGTCATCTGAAGATTTCATAACCCCAGTGGTTTAATTAGGAAGTTAGATCTAAATATTGTGGGCACAGAATTAATACACAAAGAACGTAGACCCTTTAGTACAGTTCATTTTTCTAATTGCAAACAGAGGGCAGTGGTCATTTGGGTGATATAAAATAGTCAAAGATTTAGGTCAGAGGTTTTCCTGAGTCATTGTCAGTGGCAAAGGTCAAATAAGGAAAGGAGTGGTGTCTGGAGAGAGGGAGACTTACGACGACGGGTGGAGGGTAACGTGCGCAGACCCTTCTCTTCTCTGACAGCAGTTTCTCAACCTAGGCCCTGGAGACATCTGAACTAGATAATTCCTTCTTATGGAGGCTGTCCTGTGCACGGTAGGACATTTAGCCATGTCCCTGATCTCTAAACACAGATACCACTGGCAATCCCCCCACCAAAGTTGTGACAACCAACACTCTCTCCCTACATTGCCAAAGGTAGACCTCCCCTGGTGAGAACCACTCTCTTGAAGGAGTCTTTTACGTGATTTGCTTTCAGTTATGTAGTCAGTGAACAATGGAAAGGTTCATGGATTGAGTTCATTAAGCTTTACTGAGTATCTGCTGTGGTCAAATGTTTCTCCATTTCTGTACAAGACCGTTAAGGTTTCTGTCACACATGCCACCATCTGTGCTAAAGTGTGCTTAGTAATTTCATTTGAATTCCTTTAGTTTTGCTAACCTAAATTTACTTACAAAGAACACTTACTTTCACTAAATTGAAATCCACGAATAAAAGCAAATTGTATATGCCATAAATCGAAGCCAACTGTAAAACTAAATTGCAACAAATACATAACATTTTTATTAAATTGTACCTGGGAATGTCCACCTGCACAGACTATGCCCGAGGATAGTTCTCTTTGGTAAAAAGAGAAATTATCAAAGATTAGAAGGGTTAAAACCATAGTGCACAGATTGAGGTTTTCTTCTTGATGTAATCAGGATGATTGAAAGATGATTAATAAAACAAGGATGGTCCCATTTTTTGATTTCTTGTTAGTTAATTCCATGCCTTTGAGCCACATAAATTCCTCTAGGTGATAGGTCTGACCTTTTGAATAATTATAACTTGGACAGTTAGCAGAGTGTGTGGCAGGGTGAGAGGCTAGAGTGTGGAATGAATGTGGTACTTAAATGCTCTTTAACCTTTGAGTATATGGGTTACTGATGATAAGGCATTGACAATAAATCTAATACAAGAGAAACTAATAAATAAATAACTTAAACCAAATGAGGCAGAGAAGTAAGAACCATAGCAGTCTTTAAGACAGAATGATAAATCTTACTGAGAGGATTGGGGTTTCCAGGCGTGCCAGGTAGAGGGCGCATTCTAAGGAGGGATTGACCATGGCAGAAAAAAATGCTGGATGTACCTTTTATTTTGCAAAATTTACAAAGTGTGGACATTACCGTGGCAATGGTGATACCAGACCAAAGACGTGCTGTGGGGAAAAAAAAAATGACTGAGAACCATTTGAAAACCTTAATTGTAGATGATGTAATTATTTAGAGAGCAAAAGGTGGCTATAGATGCAGCTGGGTGTTGGGCTGTGGCTGTGGAACTCAGAGCTAGCCATGACAAACCATGGGGCTGGGTAAGAGAAAACTTGCCATGTTGGTTTAAAAACAAAAGAGAAAAAAACAAAACCTCCCCATATCCTGTGACTAGATAAGAAAGCGGAAATGTAGGATTGATTGAGATCAGTTGCTTACACCAGGTAAAGAGCTAGTAAAAGGAGAGACAATAAATATTTCAGACTTCAGAGATAGGGGGTGCACCCAGTCTCTGTGGACATTCTTGACGCTGCTGTAGTTGACTGAAACTGGGCACACAGGACACAGAGACAGATGTGTGTTGCTGTGTGTGTGTGTTGCAGTGGAATGTTCTTTATGTTTGAATTTTTTAAATCACTTTTCCATCAAAAAGTGTTATTCTTCTTTTGATTTTTTAAAAACGATTTTACAATTTAAAAATTGTTTTTAGATTTCAAACTGTACAAAGTCAAATGGCTACTAGATTTGTTTGTGGCTTTGCTAACCTAGACCAGTCAAGCTGAAAGTCTGTTCCTCTTCAGTTGTACGAGAATTTCAAATTAAGAAAACACCAAAACTTCATTTATTCAAGGAACTACCTTGAATCGCTCTTTCACTTTGAAAAGTCAAGCTGACGTTAATTTTCCAGGTGGGCACATGCTTGAAATGCCTACTCATGCTTTTTCTAGATCTCCTGAAACTGCTACTGTGAACAGTTGTAACCTGTGTAGCACGTTGACTAGATCTGTTCTATTCATCTTTTTTGTTGTTCTTACTTCTTTCTTTTACCTGATATTGATTGCATGGTTGATGTTCACCTATTTCTTTCGCCTAATATTGATTTTTACCCATTTTTCTTATCTTGATGTTGATTGCATGATTGATGATTTTCTCATATGATGTTTTACAAAATAAAGAAATTAAATTTCCATATCATAATCAGTGTTCATATCCAAAGACTATTTATTGGTGGTTAATTTGTTTTGTTCATAATAATTAAATAGGTTCCGAGTTGATCTTTATTTTGTTTGGGGTAAAACCAGTAATAAATAAACTATAATAGAAGACTTACTTACCTTTGACTAACAAAGTTTAAATTTTCAACAGAAGATTTACCTTTGACTAGCAAAGTGTAATTTTTCTGTTTTCTATATTACCTTTGTGTAATTTTTCTCTATGCTGTGCCTTGATCTCACATGGGAGGATTAAGATCCTTTACATTGAGACCCTGTTCAGATAAGCAACGTGTTGAAAATATAGCTATTCCTTTTTATTTTGAATAAACTTTAAAGCTAAACAAAATCTGCCCTGCCACTCATATTTTAACTAAAAGAGAGGTTTCTGAAGTGGGATGTCCCCATGTAGAGGGCGTGTAATATAATGAGGTGCTAGAAAAAAGTGTTAGATGATCTAGTTTTGTTTCTTTTTTAATTTTGCTTTTTATTTTTATTTCTGGATTTTTTTAAAGCACATTACATATCTGTCCAACAGCACGTGTGTATAGCATCTGTTGGTACATTTAGCATACACAATATAAGAGCATGTGCTCAAAAGCATTTCATTGGATGATTACTGGATCAAAGAATGGTAATTATAAGTGGATACTGAATAAAGTATCCACTTATATTTAAATAACATTCTGCTTTATGAAAATAAGTTTAAAGCAGATATATAGATCAAAATGCAAATAAAAAAGAAATCATGTTGCAAAGGGTGTCTTTGTTCACAGAGGGGAAGTGGGTACATAGGTCCCCTGGTTATGCATCTCAGGGCTCCTTGATGAAAGGTTTCGATAAGAACTTTCTGCCGTTGTAACCAAAAAATTCACATAAAAGAAAAGAGAAAAAGAATAAAGGAAAACAGCTTGCATACATCAAGCAGAGGGTTAAATGAATTTTGGGTAGAACAAGATCAGTGGTCACAGAGTTTAGAGGGGAAAAGAGGAGACAAATGGAGCTTTTAAAATCTATAAGAATTTCAATTTGTATGTAATTCCTGACAAATTTTTCCAGTTGTTTTCTTAGGTAGCTACAGACAAAGCTATAGATCTAAAGTGTTTTATGGGCAATACTTAAAGAGTTGTGGCCCTTACTGCCAGGGTGTTGGTTTGACCCTGTTAATAAATGCATTATCCCCGTTTGCTTGTTAAGTCATGCCTCAGGGTGACTGGGTTGAAAAATTCACTAGGTACAAAAGTATTTCTTAAAAACAAACAAAAAAGAGGGTTATATTTGAGACCACTCTCTGAATAGAATAGTCTCTAAAAATGGTAATGGAAGTGACATATTCTCACTGTTCACTTCTAGTTTGCAGTAGCATTCTGTATTTAAAATGCACTTTCTTTGATTTATACCATTTCTGTAGACTGAATTTGACTAGGTTTACAAAGCAGAATGTCGAGAGGAAGGGACAGCAAATCTGTAAGTTTGCATGTGTCTGCACGTGTATTCTCAACTTCAATGCAGTGTTTGAATGATTTCTCCCTATTTTCTGTCCTCATGGACTGTCCAATAGAGAACTTTGCCTGTGTTGTTGCCATTTATTGCACAGACTCTTACACTTGTTGGCTTGGTTCACCTTCCTTATTATATTATCTTGAAGGGACAATTAGTGACTACTCTAAGTCAGTAAGTGACTACCTTCCATTTGCGACATTAACACACAAAGCCGTTCTTTAGTTGTGACAATTGTTACATGTTGAGTCTTTACCAAGATTTAAATATATTGCTATTTTCCTTTAAGTGAATCTTGTATTTTTTTCAAAGCGCTCTATCAGGACAACTTTGAGAAAATAAGAATATGCTATTATATGTGACCAAATTCAAAATATATAATTCAATAAATCAGCCTGACCTAGAGTGTTCGGTTATAATAGGCCTCTAAAGATTTCTTCTGTGAGTGGAAACATTTTTAGTGGCTCCTTTGGGACTTTGGATCCTTCCTCTCCTTTCCCCTCAGTGTGAACATGTAAGCTAATGAAAATGTTAGGTGAGGCAAACTTGTGAGCTCTCCTGGGTGCACCTGTAACTAAGAACATAATAAACAGAGCTTGTCATATGTATGTATCCCACAGTAATGAAGTGGAGCAAATTTATCAGGGTAATCGTCAGCAAACCAGTACGGTTCTTAATATGTTGAGATATGTGCTGTCCCAGGCAATGGGATGTCAGAACTGAAGTGGGCGAAGGAGAAGCCCCGGCCAGGAGAGGGTAGCAGAATTACTGTCCTGCTTGAGCTCAGGACGGGCAGGTGGTGGAGCAGCGGGACCCTCAGGGAGCTGCCCTCTAAGGGCAGAGGTGGGCAAGGCAGTACTCAGGACCACCCTGATGCAGGGCACCACGCAGGCTGTTCTGGAGAGTTGATTGGGGTGGGGGTGTTGAAGAAGGACAGCTGAGTAGGGCAAGGGCTGAGACAGGAACAGGCAGGGTAACATTGCTACTGGATGGCTGGGTGTCTTTGGATATGCAGGTGAACCTCACTCAGCCTTGTTGGTAAAGTGAAGATTGTGGTACCATGTTCCCCACAGGGCGAGACATACGAGATCCTGTTTGTCAGATCCATACCTGGCAGGTAAATTTCATATCCTTCCCCAGACAGGCCACGAGGTGGGAGGTGGGGAATGATGACTCTGAATTGCGTATTGATAGGATAGGATAGACACCTCACTTAATCCAGCTCACACAGCCTCCTTAGCAATCTGGCCTCAGTCAGTCTCATTCCCCACCCCTTCTCTCCTGATTAACGTCCTGCGATGTTTACCAGGAGCTTGATGTAGTTTCATAGTCTTTGTGGGTATTGCTCGTTCTTTTGAGAATACTGGCAGGTGTTTACCACCAGCACCATTTTACAAGTGAGGAACCTGATGCTCAGAATGCTGACGCAGCTTGTCCAAGCTCACACAGCCAGAGCTGAGATTCAAGCCCGGGTCTGTCAGCCTTCCGCGTCCGGGCACTTGCCACCATCCCCACCTTATCCCCATGGCCTCCCCCACATCTCTATGCGGTGTTCACGAATTGCTCCTCTCCTGCAGTCCCTCTGGGATGGGGTTCCTCCTGGGGTGTAGGGGGGGAGTTTCTCCCCCTTCCCTGCTCTCCTATCATTTCATGCAGCCCCCCTCCAGGGTTCATGATATTAAAGCTGCAGGCCTTGTGGTCTTCATCACCCCAGAGCGTCTACCACTTGGGCGAACCCATCTCTGATATCCCACTGCCAAGCCCACCCTTAACCTAATGCCTGCCCCCATAAGTGCTTCATCAGAGGCATTAGTTGTAGGAAAACAAGCAGGCTTAGATCTCTCTTTTTAGGGTGTTTCCCCTATAGCAACCCCCTGCTGAGGCAGCCCGCTGTGAAATTTCCTGTCAATGCCTGCCTTGCTCTACTGGAATGCAAACAGCAGAGGGCTGGCTTGGCCCTCTGTGCACTGCTTCGTCCCCAGCGCTGGCAGCAGTGCCTAGTACATAGTGAGCGCTTAGTCAATACTTGTTGCACCAGCGCGGCTTCCACAATTGAAAGTCCTTTCAGAATCAGGAAACTTTTATCAGCCCACGCAGGCTTAAAGGGCTCCCTTCTCTGGTCTCTGAATGGTCAGGAATACTGTCACCCTCTGTGATTAGATCATCTACTTCAGAGGTCCCTTCTAGCCTCGAACACCTGTGCATTAGTGTTTCCTTCCAATTAAATTCTCTGGGTGATTACGGTTCTTGTGTTCAGGAGCAGAATAGCTTTTGGAGTAAGTAGGGCTCTAAGCTCCAGAGGCTTTTTTAAATGTGTCGGAAGATCCTTGAATACATTTTATTCTTACTTTGTGCTTTCAAAGTGCTTTAGCGTTTTTTTTTAGAAACATGCACTCAGTTATATTTGCTCATTTTTACTTCCGTTAGTGGACCACACAAATGCTGCAGTAACTGTGAATATCTAGGACAGAATTTAGCAAGAAAGTGTGTTTTCAGGCTTTCCCTAGTTTTGTTTTGAAAAGGAATCATGCTTTTTAAAATGCTTGACGTAGGACCCGTTTGTGGTTGTGTAAGCAATTATCAGTGTCCTGTCTTGTGGGTGACTAACTCATCCACCTGGAGCACAGGCAGAGAAGGAAGAGCTGAGGAGAGGGTCCTGAGTGAGAAGGACCAGCAGAACCTGTCCCATGTCTGCTGTTACTGGGGGGTGTTATTTTAAAAGCCATCCGCTGAGCTCTTTAATACTTTGATCAAAGAACATAAATCACTGCTTGACTTTGCTTCCAAGTAGTGTTATTAACGTCATGCTCAAGATTTTTATTCACTGTCAAAATAGTTATTCTGAAAAATGTGTATTTTTCCATCTTTATTTTGACAACTAAAGGCCAGGGCAGTGTGGGGAAGGGAAGTGAGGGTGGGAAGGAGAGGGGCAGAGCCGGGGCAGAGGGCAGGAGAATGGTGGCTCCTGGCACCTCTGCTTCCTGTTCTCTGAGTCCAGCCACCTAACTCACAAGCGCACCTCTGTCCCTTCCTGATCTCTCTCTTCCTTTGTCCCATCAGAGCCCACGTGCCTTCTATTTCCCTGTATTGCCCCTTCTTAGGGACGGAGTGTTTGTGTCTCCTAAAATTGTCATGTTAAAGCCCTACCTGCCAATATGGTGATATTGGGAGATGGGCCTTTGGGAAATGGTTAGGTTTAGATGAAGAGCCTTCATGATGGGATCAGTGTGCTTATAAGGAGAGACAGCAGAGCTCTCTCCCCCTCCCTGTCCCTCCTTCCCTCTCCCCCGCCCCCAACTGCCATCTGAGGACACGACAAGAAGGCAGCCATCTGTGAGCCAGGAAGCGGGTTCTCACCAGAACTCAACCACGCTGGCACCGAATCTCAGACTTGTGGCCTCCAAAACTATGAGAAATAAATGTTTGTGGTTTCAGCCACCCTGCCTGTGGTGCTTGGTTATGGCCCTCTGCCCCCATTGGCCCCATCTGACTTCAGAGTGTGAGGAACGTGGTGCGTTCTCCTTTCCCAGAGGTCCACATTTTGCCCTCCCTCCCCCCCGCAAGGAGTGTGACCCTCTCCATTGCTCTGCCTAGGATGGCTGGAGCTGACGCTGAGCTGCTCTTTTCATTTTTTGTGTTTTAAAACAAGAGGAGGGCTCCCTAGTCTGTGGCCACCTTGCTGGACCCTAGCCTGGGACGGTTTTTTCAGGGTCACATGTCCCCTCCTGGGCCCCAGCACCCCTGCCACATTGCTGTGCGTCCGCCTGCACCTGTGGGCTTCCCAAGTGCCGGCGCCTGCCAGCTCCCGGGACATTATTTCCTCGGCAGCTGGCACGGCATTTTTTTGTTGCCAACTCGAAGCTCAGCTATTAAAAAATAAAACTTGGCGCATCTTGAGTGTCATATGTTTTCATCAGGACTTGGATCTGTGCTCCGGCTCAACTCATGTGATCACTTTGGGCACCTCTCTCCGGACCAAGAACCCAGTGTTCCTCTGGGCCCCTGACCATGTTTTCACTTGCTTATTCCCAATGCAGTCTCCAGCCTTGAAAACCTGTGCTGCTTAAGATTAGCTGAGGGCTAATTTGTCATTGTTTTGCTTAATTTTATTCATTTTTTTTTTTTTTAAAACCTGTTCAGTGTTTCTGTAGCACTAGACTGTCTTCTCTGGCTGTGAGTGTCGAGTGTGATGTCTTAAATTGTAAATTCCCAAGGATAAGGTTTGTATTTCTCGGGTTAGTGATAGCTAACACACACACTGAAGGAGGGATGCTCATTGCATAGCTCTGAATAAGCACTAGGAGCCAAGAAAGGAGTGTTTTAATTGTGGGGACTTTTAAATATTAAATTAAAAGGGCAGGCTTTTGGATTAGGAAGACCTGTAATAGCGTCCCAGGTCATCCTCTTGCAAGCTGTATCATTTTAGTTGAGTTTTCAATGAGCTGCAGTTGCTTCATCTGTAAGAGGGGGTAATAATAATTAAATGAGGTCAGTGCATTTATTATACATAGTAAGTGTGCAGTGAGGACCAGGTATTATTGATAGTATCACTGGAATTCTATCTGCAAAGATGGATTGATTGTAGGAGATTGGATATCGCTCTCTCAAAGATGTCTTCCATCCTAAGATTCTAGAACTCTATTGGCAGTAAATTTCCTGCGGTTACTTCTGAGCAAATTTTCTGAGGTTCTAAGCTTCCTCTTTACCAAGGGGTAGTAACATTATGCAGTATTTGTAAACATTTGACTACTGTTCTTTGTATTACACATATTGAAAAGAGTGTGTAGTATAACCTTAAGATTTTCCACATCTGCTGGCAAAAAGGACAAATTGCAGTGGTTTAAAATAACTGCCGTAGGTGGCTCTTTCTGCAAAATTTGTACAGTTTTCTTTGCTTCTGAGAAGGGTGTTAAAATTAGAAAATACCCACATATTAATCTTTTGGTTGCTTTGAGTTCTTATTTGCACTAACTTTAACTCTCTGTCATAGATTCTTTAATTTTGTATTCAGAATAATGCAGTCTTCACTGGGGAGTTAAATAACCAGACCCAGAATTATTGCACCTTGCCTATAATTCAGAAATGAAGAATAGAATCTGGAAATCATTTAAGTATCTTAAAAACCTCCTTATATAGTAAGGAATATTTTAAAGCAGTCTGTTGGTCTGTGTACACTAATAAAGAAACATATGTGGAAGAGACTTTTTATTTTAAATGATGTCATTTTCTATTTTCTATTCCTAAAAGATGTTTCTCTAACCTGATACCAAAATGGCAAAATAAAGTTTGAGTTCCAGTTTCACATCATATTTCTTTAATAGCTGCCTTTAATTTTCTTTGTCTCTTTTCTGGTAAAGGGATTTCTTTATAGCACCTAAAAGAACAAATTAGTAAATGTTAAGAAATCTGTTAATAAGATACCTATGAGAAGGGAAAAAAGGAGAAAATAGAGATTAGATGGTCTAGGCGATGCTTTACCTGAGGGCCACTCAGGTGAGAAGTATTCAAATCTGGAATGGCTTTCAGGAAAAAGGTGGGATTGCAAATGATAGAACATCCAGACTCTCAAGATGTCTTCTGATTCCAAGATTCTGCTTGCAGGGCAATGCTACGAATAAAAAGCAGGGCTGAGGCCCACATCAGCTACACCTGTGGGTCTAATCGATACACTAGAGCCCCCACTAGCAACTATGCTGTGGAAAAAGTACATTCCAGTTCTGGAATCTATTAGCTGCTTATTGTTGATGAATTTTTTAAATAGTCACGAGCCTCATTTTCACTATGGAGTGAAAATACTAGTGCCCTTTCACAGGGTGATTGCAAAGACTGGAAAAAGATAATTTATGCAGCTGTATTTGTTAGGGAAAAACGCTGTGTACACACTACTTACTGTTGAGTGATAATTATGATTTTTATTTACTATTAACTAATTCCAGACTATTTGGTCTCACTAAAATCCTCTTTCTCTTCCAGTTCCAATCTAGGCAACCACAGTGCATTTAGGTGGTATGGCATCCTTGGTCTATGACAATTTCCAGATCTGTCCTTGCCTTTCGTGACCTTAAAAGTCTTGAGCGCAGTGTCGGCCAAGTCTCCTGTAGTATACCCCCCAATTTTGGTTATTCTGTTATTTTTAATGATTAACTGGGGTTCTGACTTTTTGCAAAGAATGCCCCAGAAGTGTTCTCCTTGTGACCTTGTATTAGAGAGTACATGAGCCTTATGACATTTCTGATTTAACCTCCATCACTTACCAGATTTCTCCACTGTTCAACTACTATTTATCCCTTTCCTTACTCTAGGTCGTCTTTTGAACTGGGCGACTAAGTCTAACCCACCCTTGGGAGGGAGTGGGGTTAAACTCCACTGCCTGGACAGGTAGAATATCTACAGATATTATTTATAGTTTTCTGTTAAGGAAGATTGCTGAGGAGTTATTTCATTACTAACAAATTCGTGTAGGTATAGAAAATAATAGAATGTCCTAACTCAATTTCCACAAATCTTATAAAATATACTACTGCCAATAAATTATGCAATTGGAAATGTATTAACTGGTGAGAAGCTTTGAATCTCTTAGGAGAAGCTGTCCCTGGAACCTTGCATTTAGGCAATGGAAAGTATTGGCAATGAGAGCTTAAAAGGAGGACATGAAGTCAAAGCTGTTTCATTTTGGCAGAGGTAGGCCAGCTCTAGACAGTAACCGACCCTGTGTGTGTCTCGTCGGTGGCTCATTCTTAGCAGGGATGGCCCTTGTTTAAGATGGCCTGCTAGAACTCTCCTTTGGAAGTTCACGTTGGCAACTCTGATGCAGGCTGTTCAAAATGAGCTCCATCTTCCACTTAGCCCCAGACAGCAGCCACAACAAAGCCTGCCCTCTTGTGTAGCCCATCTCAGTAAACGCTGCCCCCCTCCACTTCGGCTCCCCACCTAGAATCACTGGAGGCATTCAGGCTTATCCTTCACCCCCACTAATAAGACATATTCCCCCATTGGGTAGGTACGTGACCCTGGGAAAGTCACTTATCCTTTCTGAGCTTTAGGAAGGATTTCCAATCTCACAGTGTTGTTACGAGGATTCAGTGAGAAAGTGCTTTACAAAGTTCTTGGCATGGTGCCTGATACATCGCGCACATTCAGTAAAGGCTAATAGGCATGTTTTCTGTTTCTTAAATGTAGATACTTTAAATCAGTCCTTTCCTCTGCATGGCCACTGGTCCTTTTTGTTCAAGTCATTTGGAATTCTTTCATGGATTATTGTACTGATATCTTAAATCTTGTCTCTAATCCCACTCTCTTCCCATCTGTTCAGATGACCTTCCTGAGGCCAAATTTGATTATGTCGATTTGCTTAAAATCCTTCCACATCCTCCATCTCATCCAGGATGTGGGGACTCCTTTGCAGGGACAGTAGCTCTTCCCAACCTCACTCCCACCGTGCTTGTGTGCTCACCTGGGCTCCATCCCGTCAGCTGTTTTTCCTCACTCAGAACCTGTCATGATTTCCCATGTCTGTGCAGGACCTCCACGGTCCTCCTCCCCAACCTGTATCCCCTCACTCCATATCCCATCTGTCTGCTTCACAAACAGCATTGCACAGGCGTCATCTCAGGGGCGCCCGGCTCAAAGGCACAATGGCCTTATGCTCTCCTTTACTGCTGGGAGCACTCCTGCCCACGGCTGTCGGCCTCTGCATCGAGATAGGGAGCTCCTACAGGATTCTCTAGTTCTGATGTAGTCCACAGTCCCTGGAAGATGTTGAAAAGAAATTATTCAATGACATTTGTTAAACACGGTAAGGCAGACTATACAGGACCTTTTAGACAGGTATAGGGACCAAGGCAATGGGGTCTTGTAGTGGAGAAGGGTGAGGTTGGGTCAAGTAGGAATTTCAATTCAAGAAGCAGGGGCGGCAGATGGAAAATTACTAAGCTGAAGCAGTGGGGTTAAGGGGGTTTCTGGCTAAAGCAACCTCACAGGATTCTTGCTGAAGGCAGCTAGGGGGATCAGATATCAGTGGGGAATGGTGGAGGGTGAAGAACCTGATCGTATTTCAAGTGTGATCGGATATTGGGGAGGGGGAGGTCTTGCTAAACTGACTTAGCAAGATTCTTACAAAAATATTTTATAAGGAAGTGCACAGATGGGACTAGCAGAAGGCTCCAGGAGCCTGGTTAAAGTTTGTTCAAGCAAAGAATCTTTGTCACAAGGGGTAGATTTTTTTTTTTTAACTATTGACTGCCTGCTAGGTTATAGGTTATATCATGACGGAGTTAACCTAACTGGGAATCTTAATAGCCTTGTGATGGTGATGGCCCCTATTCCCCCTCTGCCTATATTTATTTTGAGGGAGGTTGGGAGTTCTGTGTGTGTGCTGTACCTTTTGAAGCTGTTTCAGAGAATGAGGCAGGAGTCAGGCAAATATCCGAGAGAGATGCATAGACAGCGTTTCTCTCCCATGTTTACAAACAGGCGTTACCAGGGGTCTGTCAGGCCTCAGCGTGTGCACATCGTGGTTGTATCCTGAGCTTGTATCTATGTTACTGAAGCATCTTTAGCATTCTTAAGACTCTGACTTAGACTTTTCAGCCACTTAGAATGGGATAACACCTTAGAAGTCCCCAGCGGAGCGTTCCCTTACACAGGTGAATGAACTGAGGTGCAGAGAGGTCACTTATCTTTCCCTGCACTCCCAGACTGCTTACTGGGGGAAACAGACTCTGAACCTTGGTCTTCTGTGTCTTGGCTCTGTGACATGCTGCTTTTCCTCACAAGTGCCACTTTCAGAAACTTGGACATAAACCATTCCTGGGCCTTCATCCTATAGCTTTCCTGAAGTAATTCAGGAACGATATTAGAGACTCAGATTTTAAAATTTTCACTATTTTCTACCTTAGATACCTCTTAATAATTAAAATGCAACAAAAAATGTTAAGTAATATTTTACTGTTACATGTCACTTCTGACACCACTTGTCAGGGCTCTGGACTGGCCAGGTCTTGGCCCGGCTTAACTAGGTTCCAAACGCGGACCGCTTAAGTTACCTTGCTCTGGTTAATAGCCTGAGGGCTATCTACTTTAGCTGGAGAGAGGAGTGTGTCTTAGAGAGAGTAAAGCACTCTTAGAAAGACAGATCTTAGTCTTTGGCAGAGCTTGGTGATCTTCAGCAGAGAGACCCGTGCTGGCATTCTGCAGGCAGGAGAGGAGACAGAGTCAGAGTAAGCGGGTCTGTGATAGAATGCGCATGCTCCTGACTGCCTTCTCCTCCAGCCTAATATAAGACTGATCTCGTGCCCTCAACACCACGGGTGTAGAGACTGCCAATTCCCCACTGCTTTCATCTTGCGAGCTCTCCTGCCTGTTAGGAGAGCTAAATCCCTTTTCATGCCCTTTCCACCAAGGTGTTCCATTATTGAGCTATACAGGTATTTCTTATAACTCTCACTCCTCCTAGCCATAGGCTATATGGGCTGCAATATTTTACCATTGACTTCTTTTCCATTTTGGACAGTGTTCAGCTTGTAAAACCCTTTGCCCCTAGGTGTATTGGAATCACAGTTAAGAATTCCAGTATTCCCTATGCAGCCTTAAAGAAAGATGGAGACTTTACCTCTTTTGTGTTTACATGGATGGAGCTGGAACATGTTCTTCTTAGCAAAGTATCTCAAGAATGGAAGAAAAAGTATCCAATGTACTCAGCCCTAATATGAAGCTAATT
>CAUYON010023207.1:0-30292 GCA_963573935.1 Arctocebus calabarensis
GGACATAATGCAAACATCATTGTTTTTGTATTTTTACAATCTTTTTCATGTCTGACTAATAACAGAAGATTCTGGTATCTATTTCTGGATTCAATCTGTTACAGTAGCATCACATAGTCCCTAAAAATCTCCAGTGGATAAGTCATGAAAAAAAAGTCTTAGAATTATTATGAAAACAGTTTGTACCTCAAAGACCCCTTGGAAGGGTATCTGGGACCCAAAAAGTCTCCTGACCACAGTTTGAGAAGTAGTGCATCACGCCGGGCCCTTGGTGGAGAGGGAAGGTTGGGTCTGCTGTGGGAGGTGCAGGGCCCCAACTGTGTTTGCTGTGGGACCACCTTCCTCGATGAAGGCTCAGGATATGAACCACTGTTAAGAAGGTTCTAGGAGGGTGGCACCTGTGGCTCAAAGGAGTAGGGCGCCGACCCCATAGAAGCATTTATTTTAGATCAAAAATGAAATCTGTTGAGTTTTTGCATTAGGAAATTTGCTACAACCCAGTCTTATGTCAGAATTTAGGACAGCTGTTCTCAACCTGTGCGTTGTGAACCACAGGAACTGTATTAAAAGGCCGTGACATTAGGAAGGTTGAAAACCACTGATTTAAGGTATGACCATTTTTATTACTGGTGTTATGAGTTTAGTCTCTTGGGCCAGGCACTGTGGCTTATGCCTGTAATATCAGCACTTGGGTGGTTGAGGCGGGCAGATTGCCTGACCTCATGAGTTCGAGATCAGCCTAAGATAGAGCAAGACCCCCGTCTGTAAAAATAGCCAGCATTGTGGCAGGCACCTATAGTCCAGCTACTCAGAAGCTGAGACAAGAGAATTGCCTGAGCCCAAGAATTGGAGGTTACGGTGAGCTATGATGCCATGGCATTCTACCAAGGGTGACAAAGTGACACTCTAGCTTAAAAAAAAAAAATCCTTGAGCCTTAGGCCACTGCCAAAAAAAAAAGGAAAGAAAGAAATAAGAGTTTTCATTTTCATCCATTACTTTTTTTGTGAACTTAATTATTCATTTGAGTAAACTGCATAATTAGTTAAAATGATTCAGATTTTTTTAACTTTTAGTTTTGAAAATAAGATTTAATAATTTCATATAAGATAATTTACACAGAGGGTAGTAAACTAAAAATGTTATAGGTTGTGGTTAGGTAGTTTCACAGGTTTTTAGTTCTTTTGTTTTTGGTCATGAGAAGGTATCTCATCTATTTCTATGACAGGGTAGTCAGACTGCTATGACATTTCCTACAAAGAATATCAGAATAAGATGACTAAATACCAGAAATTTTGGTGTATATGCCCATCGTATAATTTACATTGCAAAACTTAAGCTCAAAAAAATGAATTCTACAAAAAGATTTTCAATTTTTCACTGTTGGTTATTTTATATTATCAATACTATTTGATCAGCTATTTACATTCCTTTAGATTGACTAATGAAATAATTATACTATTATAATTATAAAATGTTGGGGTTATGTAATTGCCAATATTTTGTGCTATTATTTTTAGGTATGAATCTAAGGGAAGTTAGATATCACATTACTTTAGAGATTAAAAAGTAAGTTCTTTCATTCTTTGAGATTAAGAAGGCTTTTTTTTTCAGTCTAATGAAATAAAGCAGGTAGGAAAAATATACTTAAAATTGTTCATTTCAGAAGTTAGACGTTAGAAATAGTGAAGTAAGGTACTCCAAATTCTACTTCTTTCTAAAATAATGAAGACATTGACTGGTAAAAATAGTCAATATCAGGCTGCACCTGTGGCTCAGTGAGTAGGGAACCAGTCCCATATACCGAGGGTGGTAGGTTCAAACTCGACCTGGGCCAAACTGCAACAAAAAATAGCCAGAAATTGTGGTGGGCTCCTGTAGTCCCAGCTACTCAGGAGGCTGAGGCAAGAGAATTGCCTAAGCCAGTGGTTCTCAACCTTCCAAATGCCTCCTAATGCCGCAACCCTTTAATACAGTTCCTCATGTTGTGGTGACACCCAACCATAAAATTATTTTCTTTGGGACTTCATAACTGTAATTTTGCTACTGTTATGAATTGTAATGTAAATATCTGTTATGCAGGATGTATTTTCATTGTTACAAAGGCATCATAACCCACAGGTTGAGAATCTCAGGTCTAAACCCCAAAACTAGAAGCTACTGTGAGCTGTGATGCCACTGCACTCTACCGAGGGCAACAAAGTGAAGCTCTGTCTCTTAAAAAAAAAAAAAATGGTCAAGTCGATTTTTTTTTCAGAGCTCTCGAAAATAAAACATTTTACTGTATGGGAATTATATATCAATAAACAGTGCTTAAAAAAGTGAGCCATTGGGAAAGAATATTTGCATATTTTGAATCAGACAAAAGCTTAATAACTAGGATTTATAGAGAAGTTAAATTAATCCATATGAAAAAAGCCAACAATCCCATACATCAATGGGGAAGAGAGATGAATGGAACCTTCTCTAAAGAAGACAGACAAATGGCTAGCAAATACATGAAAAAGTGCTCATCATTCCTAATTATTAGAGAAATGCAAATTAAAACCACCCTGAGATATTATGTAACCCCAGGCAGAATGGCCCATATCACAAAATCTCAAAACTGCAGATGCTGGCATGGATGTGGAGAGAAAGAAACACTTTTATACTGCTGGTGGGACTGCAAACTAATACGACCTTTTTGGAAGAAAGTATGGAGAACTCAACCTAGACCTCCCATTTGATCCTGCAGTCCCACTACTGAGCTTCTATCCAGAAGAGGAAAAACAAACAAACAAAACAAAAACCTTTTATTATAAAGACACCTGTATAAGACTGTTTATCACAGCTCAATTTAAAATTGCTAAAATGTGAAAACAGCCTAAATGCCCCTCAACCCAGGAATGGATTGGCAAGCTGTGGTATATGTATACCATGGAATACTATTCAGCCATTAAAAAAATGGAGATTTTGCAGCATTTGTATTAACCTGGATGGAGCACATTATTCTTAGTGAAGCATCACAGGGATGGAGAAGCATGAATCCTATGTATTCAACTTTGATATGAGGACAATTAATGACAATGACATGGTGGGGGAGAGCAGACAGAGAAGGAAGGAGGGGGTAAGGGAAAGGAAAAGAGAACAGAAAAGAAAATAGTGACTAAATCTCACATAATTGGTTTTAATTTTGATCAAAGTACATTATTAGAACAATAATTTTTAACTCAACTTGTTAATATGTTTAGGATATTACATCCTCATTTATAAGTGAAATATGTTTGTACTTTCCCTTTATAATAATATATTTTTTCCAGTTTTAATATCAGGTATATCCAGATGCAGTGGAATGATTTTGAAGTATTTCTTCTTTTTCTATTGTCTCTAAGATTTGGCATGATCTGTTTTTTTAAATAATCTTCTATTTTTATTTATAAAAATAAATATTCTCTATTTGTTGAGACTTTGGGAAAAAAAAGAATAAACTGATGACTCCATACTGAACCTAAGTCAAAGCATTCTATGATAGACATACTTTTATCTGACAATGTAAATGTTACTTTTTTTGCATTATTATTATTATTGCTCAATATTTCATTGCAGCAATCATCTAATTTCTTCTCCGAATGTATTTATCTTCATTCTTTGTGAGGTTTTTGTTTCTAGTCCTTATCTTAAACATTGTTAGTTATTAAATTTTAAGCCTCTTCAATTTTGTGAAGGTAAAAAGTGGATACCAAATAAACACATGTACATGTACAGAGAAAATAAAATGAAATAAAAAATGTAAATAAATGTCTTATTAAAAAAAATGGATACTTCATCGAGTGAAGGCTCACCAAATAGCTTTCCTATTTCTGTCTCTATGAGTGGACAACGTAAGTCTTTTCCAGTTACAGGGGATATTGTGAGTGACATAAATTTTGAAGAAAAGTGAAAAAGCAGAAATAGCTGACAAGCAGACATCCAGACAGATAGATAGTAAGGAGCAGTATTCCTAGGCATGGTGTCTGAGTTGGCAGTACTTGAAAAATCTCAGCATTTACCAAGGATCAGAGAAGATCTTGTCAAGCCATGTCATGAAGGTTCAGCCTTCACCAAGGCCAGGCCCTGTTGGAACACAGGCATGGGATTTTTAGATCGCTGGAGTGAGGCAGCAGAGGTTTATGAAGCGACTCTGGGCTCTGAAGGCACTTAGGTCCACCTCACATCACTTCTCAGCCACTTACAAGCTCTGTGACTTTAATTATCTTCTCTAAGTCTCATTTTCTCATTTGTAAACTAGAAACATCAACAGACATCTCAAAGCTCCTTTGTGTATACCAAATGAGATAGCTCTGAGTAAAACACATGGTACAAGTCCAGGAACCTAATATTCATTTCCCACTTCTCCACAGTTAAATGAAAAATAAAGAAAACTTAGGATCACTCAGCCAGTTTCTTATTCTCCTTCATCTAAGTTGCAATGTTAGTTAGAGTCCAATTTGTGGAATGGGACTGAAGTTTGATCTTTACACTCAGATATGCAGAAAATTTAGCCTTATTTAGTTTAAATTGATTTGATTCTAGATCTACATTCAGTCTCAGTTATTATTTAGATCACTTCCTTTCTCTACTATGCATCTGATTATGTAGCACTCAAGAGGTCTCCTGGGTGTTCTAATCTATGCCCTGTAATTATTGAAAGCAGCTCAGTCTATAGTCATAGTTTGCTTTTGAAAAACTCTCCCAAACTGTTTCTCCTCTAAGTTCCACAGAAACACAACAATCATCAACACACAAGAAGACTTCTGTAACTAAATGTGAGGATTTTATGCCCATATACCAAATAGTGGACACCTGTTGAGTGTCCTCTACTCCACTTCTGACCCTCCCTGGAGTCAGTGTCAGCTCTCACAGGTGGGGGCTCAGGGCCCCAAACTCCTCCAGACACCAGCCATGGGTCCAGGGCTCTGTAACTTCTGGCCATTTGGCTACACATTGGGAATCTCACGATCCTCTCTTTTGGTTTGATTAGTTTGCCAGAGCAGCTCACAGAACTGAGGGAAACATGTTTACTGCTTTATTATAAAGGATATTAGATAGAATACAGATGCATTAGGTGAGCTATGGGGGAAAGAGTACAAAGTTTCCATGCCCTCCCTGGGTGCACCACCCTCCAGGAGCCTCCACAGGTTCACCTTTCTGGAAGCTTTCCAAACCCAGTCTTCATGGATCTTTATGAAGACTTCAACCTGTAGGCATTATTGATTAAATCATTGGCCATTGGTGATCACCTTAACCTTCAGCTCTTTTTCCTCTCTGGCAGTTGAGGGTGAGGCTGAAAGTGCCAACTCTGTAGTCATGCCTTAGTCTTTCCAGTGACTCCCCCATCCTGAAACTCTCAGTTAATATCAGCAAACAAAAAGACAACACTTTGGAGATTGCTAGGATTTAAGGAGTCCTATGCCAGGAAATGGGATGAAGACCACACAGACATTTCACAATATAACACTATTGCAGGGTCCCTTATATTTCAGTAGGTTTCTGCTCCTTTGCTGCTCATAGGCACAGGTATGTTAATTTGGCCTCTACACTCCAAATTCCCTGAGCATGCTGTGCACCCCATCCTTGCTCAGGGTTGCTCCCTTTCTGAGCCAGTTGGCCCATAGTTCTCTACTATGCTGGGAATTTCTATCCTTCATTTCCACACTGGGCAGCCTCATTTTCACACTCCCATTCTTAAAGGCAATTTCCACTCTCTTTCCACCTCTCCTCAAAGCTTGGCATCCTCTCTTTAATGAGAGTAGGTTTTAACCAGGTATATGTGAATTAACTCTGTCATGATGCGGCTTCCACTTATTCAGCTCTTCAAAATGTCCTGAAGCAAATAGATACAATATGTGCCCACCCACTGGAATTTGCAAGTGGGTGAAATGCAGGTGGCGCAGACACCAGCACCCAAGAGACACATCCTAGTATATCAATAAGTTAACTCCCTACTTTTGGGAAGAAATACTGTAGATAAATTCTTATGGCTGAGTGAGCATTTTACTGAAAATTCTGAAACAATACTGTGAGAAAGCTGAGCCAGGCAGACTCACTTTCTGATGGTAATCACATCTGTATGCCCAACTTAGCTTTCCCATTTATTTATAGAGACAAATCTGTTGAAATTTCATAGGAACTTCAAAATATTTTGGGCCATTAAATAGTAGATGCAATCCAATACGTTGTGCACGGTAGATGCTGAATATATTAAACTGCCTTTGATTGATGATTTGAAGATAAAACAGAAAGCTGATTTTTAAAGGCACTTATTTTTCACGGGGAGTGCAAGATAAAAAAGCACGTTCACCTGATCACTATATCAACATTCGGCTGACTAGTTGGCATTCTCTGTGACACAGTCAAAAGGCAGAACTATATTAATAGTTAAGACCCTTGGTTCCAGTTAGGCCTCTATCCCCAGATATATGGCCTAGAGAAAATTGTTAAACTTCCCATGTTTCCCTTTCCTGATGTCAGTACTGATATAACAAGCTGCCATCTGAATTAACCAGATACTGTGGTGTGAAAAATTTTTAAGGATTATTGTGTGAAGTTCTAAATAATTCAGTAGCACACACAGATTTCAAACCATGCAGGAATAATTTGAATGTCCTTTGAAGAGTCAAAGAGATAAGGTGGCTTTCCCTTGTCCACTATGGCATCATTATCATCCTACCAAAGCAGGAAGAGAGAACAGATGACCTCTAAAGCCTCTTACATTAGGATACTTTTATTACAATCAAGTGAGCTTTGCACATAGAGCCTACAAGATATTAAAATTTAGAATACTAAATAATAAGATCACATACAATAGCGTTTCAATGCCATTAGGTTCCAATAAATCAAATTTGCAGGAATTAAAGCATCAAGTTATTATGTTTCACGGAGAGGAAATATTAAAATTCATGAGTATTCTAAAGGACAGCATAACTAAAGCAGAGCAGATTACAAGACTGCCAATAAAGGACCAGAAACTCCCAATAGGTCTTTACCATGAAATTATCAGAAATCAGCAAGAAAATAAATATCTGCATTGAAAAATGTGTAGAGTTAACTTGAATGATGATATCAGAAGATAAGAAAGCTAAGTAGGTAATTTAAAAATAGTTGATATCCTTTATAGCTTGTGGGAAAAAGAAAATGCTAACAGAGGTTAAAGAGAATATGAAGGACATTTTAAAATAGTTTAAGAGGGACATGATATGAGAAAGATAAAATGGAACTTTTTAGATCAAATTGGATGTAGAAACCATAGAAATTGATAAATTATAATTAGAAATAGAAATAGCCATAACTTACTGTGGAGAGAATATTGAAATTTTATAAACTTTCATCAAAAGTCTTTATAAATTATAAAATTGAAAAATAATGTGGATTCAAAAAAAGTAAATCTGAAGAAAAGGATAGGATATTATTTAAGTGCTCATCCTTAATAAATCTTATTGAAAATTACTCTTTTTAAAGCTAACAACAAATTAGCAAAGGCATTTAAATTAAAATATACATTATAATCAGGGCCACCTTAGAAATCTATATATCATGAGCTTTTTTCACTTTTAATATCATATAGATATGATAAATGAAATTGTGTGTAGGATACATTAGTCTATTGAACTTCCAAGGTGAATTTCTTTCTGAAATTAAGCTCTTTTGCCCAAGAAATGTGGCTAGTTCTCGGACCTATAGTGGGATATGTTTTTAAATGAGTCTACTGGGGAGAATCTAACTTATAGGGTTCTTTTCCTTTATAATCTAGAAACAGCGATAATCAATACCTTTAACTTTTTCTCTTGTCATTCCTTTTAATCAGCTCCGTCTTTCATTTGAAGAGGTCACTTCTGTATAGCTCTGGGAGGGTTGCTGTTCACTTATCCTCTTCTGTTTCTCACAGAGAGGAAGGACTCATGTGCAGAAGTTCAGTATCGGGACAACTAGCACAGAGCAAAGGGTTGCAGTGCTGGGATTCACCGTGAGGACGCTCAATGCTTAGGAATCCATCCAAGTCTACCAGTTGACAGGGACAGGAGAAGGTGCCTTTGCTTTGTACTGTATATTAGAGAAAGATAATTCCTGAAAAAAGGGGGGAACCTATTGTTATGTGTTTTACATGTGTGTATAATTATTATTTTAATCATTAATTTTCAGACATGTGGGTTGCTTTAAATATTTTGTACTAAAAAAAGTGAGAACGTGAATTTGATCATTAGATTTTAGTTCAGTTATAAGCTCTTTGAGTTTCCTTATAACTTAAACAGAAAAGTAATACCTACGTCAAATGGTTGATTTAGTATTGTTTTCCATGTGGCAGTTTATGCAAATGTCTAGCCTAGAAGCCGCTACACGGTAAGAAATAAATTTAATTATTTCTCTTTCCTACCTTAGCCTTGTGAAATGACTTAGGAATTTCGAACCTCAAACTTCAAGAAGGATCTGACCATTGCAGAGGCAATTAGGGCTGTTATCTTTCTGTTGTTGACACTGTCCTTAAATTAATGTAACCTAAAATCTGAATGTCACCTATAACCTTTTCTTGGCTGTCTTTTCATATTGTTCTCCTCTATTGAATTTGTTTCTAAACTCCCCTTGGTCTAAATCTTGCAAAAAACTCAAGCCAAGTCTTGCCAATAAATTGTTCCGTAAATTCTCTTTAGCAGAATCTTTTCTCCCACTTTCCTTACCAATAATTCATTTCTACAATTCCTCTTGCTTCTTGCTCCTTTCCATAAGTCTATATACATTATGAAACCTTCCTGCGATCCCATTTAGGATCTAATTTTCTAAGTGTTAAAAAGTCAATCAAGAAGCAACATGGATTTAGTAAGAACAGATAAAGCCAAATTCCATCGCCATGGTGAAATGAGTAGAATTCTGAAGAAGTATTCATTTTTACTAGCTATCAGTGATTTCACAAAATAATAAAAACTCAGGAGAAGACCAAATTGCATGTGATGGTGAGTGTTTTAAGTCAAAGGGCTTGATTGAATAAATTATTGAGACAAGGATTATTTATCACTGATTTAATAGAAAACAATCTGTACAAGTAGGATGATTATGGGTAACACCTCCCACCCCTAGGAACCGTGGCTAAATTTCTTTAAGCATAGAAAAAGAGAGACATAAAGATTATTAGAAGTTAAAAATTTATAAGTATATGGGGTAAATAAGCCAAGAGAATTCAGACTAAAGAAAAGAAGATTAAAAAACAAATATAGCATAAAATATATGGAGGGGAAGCAATCTTATTTTTATGACTCCCAAATTAAATGCAAACATATGAAATAAAAAAATTGCTTCAGAATAATTATGAAGTTAAGCATTCGCAATGTTCAGTCCAATTTCTGTTGAGAGTTGTAGAAATATCCCTCGTCATGAGTGAGATCATCATTTAAAGGGACTGGATTGTGGATGTCAGGGAACTGATATGCTTCCTGCCCTTGAAGTTATTCACCTTAATTTTCTTTGTTTCTGGCCTCTTTAAGATGTAGCCCTTGGAACTGATTTGTCTGAAAACCTCTGCATCCTATTTATATCAGTCTGTTTAGTAATGAGTTTATATTTATTTACTGATTTATCCAGATTTGGGGTCTAAAAACCTCTGGTAAAAGTCAATTATGATTTCAGTACGGATTTTCTCTCCAAGATGCTTTCCTATCTTTAAGGATTTTTATCAAGATGCAAGGATCCCTGTAAAGCTGAAGCAAAGGGAAGCTATTCTGAAGGTGCTCTGTGGAAGCACACCCAGGAAAGGGGAGCAGAATTAGAAAAGCAAGAAAGCCGAAGTAAACTCATGCCTAGAGCATAAAAGGCCACTGGAGTATGGATGTGAGATGCAGAAGGATTTCCCAAAAGGCAGGGAAGTGGGGTGTGTTACGAGTTGTCAGCTGTAAGTAAAATCTGACCGTTCCTTCTGGAGGTACTCAGTCCTCTGGGGAAGCACCCTGTGCCAACGGGAAGCCACAGATGGCTTGAGCTCACCCTTTCATTGTTTAACCATGTGCATCTGTTGTACTAGCCTGGGATGAGAAAATGAGATTACATTTCTCTTTTTTGCCAAATGGTGAGGAGATGATTCTTCCCTGATCTCCTTCTGGGAAAGTAAGATTCTTTAAATAATACTATTATTTTTTTTTTTTCTGGAAGCTTCTTAGAGTAAAGACACCACTGTGCTCTGCAAAACACCCTCCATTTCCTACAATCTGGTCTTCTATCTTGTAATTATGTCATTGACCAACAGCTTCAACTGCTGCCGACCCTGTGGGCAAGCTGCTTTTGGGTGGGCAAAGCTCCTCTCCTGGCAGCTATTCTGATATGCTGCTTTGACAAGACATGGCTGACAACTTGCCTCACTCCTCACCTGTTCTTTCCAATTTGATATGTGGTATTGCCTTCTCGGTTACCTGACTCCTTCAGTCCTGTCTCTTCATCTCAGACATTGCATAGCCTCGAGGAAGAGAACTTCATTTCCTTTCTTTTACAACTGTACAAGGGAGACTAGTATTGGACATTTAACAAGAATACTGAAACTTTGCCGTACTGGACACACAGAAGTAGCTTGAAATTTATCACAGACATCGTTGCTCATAATAAGCCACCTGTCTGAATGTTTCCTGGGCTATTGGGGACCGACCACAGTGGGGACCTCCTGAGACCCGTGCATCTCAGTTCTTACATATGCTTGCCTTTGGTGCCTGTGAGAAACACAGAAGTTCTTTTCATCTCTTGTCTAAATTCTTTTCTGATTCAGTCATAGGAGATGGACATAAGCTGAGAAATTCCCCCATCTTCCTATTATTGCCTTTCACTCCAAGTGTGATCTATCTATCTATATATATCTATATATCTATCACTTACTAGATATACCAATCAACCTGTTCTCAGTATGTTTACTAAAATTAGTTGTGGTATCCTAAAGTATTTCATCCATTGTACCTTACTTGACTGTGGAGCTATGTCAAGCTCATGTCCATTGCTTTATACAACTTTTCCTGTTACAGGAGGTGAAAATTACATCAGATTGTCTATTTGTCTGGGCAAAGTCTGATCTTGTGTGTTCATATGCATGCACAGTCTTCCTCCAGGAAAGACACAGGTATGTCTCAAATGGAGATAATTTATAAAAATCTAGATTTCTTTGGAGTACAAAATAAGCTAATAAAGCATTTTCTAATTCTTCTATGGATGATTCTATGCTGAGGAAATATTTAAGTTAATACTGCAAGATCAAGCCCCTCTGTCCCAAATTTTGCTCAAGAATGACAGAAAGGGAGGCAGTGCCTGTGGCTCAATGAGTAGGGTGCTGGCCCCATATATCGAGGGTGCCGGGTTCAAACCCAGCCCCAGCAAAACTGTAACAAAAAAATAGCTGGGCATTGTGGTGGGCACCTGTGGTCCCAGCTACTTAGGAGGCTAGGGCAAGAGAATTGCCTAAGCCCAAGAGCTAGAGGTTGTTATGAGCTGTGATGCCACAGCACTCTACTGAGGGCAACAAAGTGAGCCTCTGTCTCCAAAAAAAAAAAAAAGGAAGGGTTTGTTTCTTGCCTATATGTACAAACTGAAGGATTTCGTTAAATGACCCCTCCCCCAGAAGATCAAACGGAGGATTTTCCTAAGAACAAATGGCATTTCTGCCTTAGAAATTTGTAATGCTCAAAATGTCAGTCTTCCTACATCAAAATTAAGAGACATTGTCCATCAAGTGTGTTTTTCTATTAAAGGACTGGGTATTGAGCATTGATAAACCCACGTCTTAACTCTTTGTCCTACAAGGAAATACCCAGTTAATCAGCCCTTTTTGGGCTTTAGTCTCTTCCTGACTGCACAGATCACAGAGCCACTCTGTTTATTTATGGTCCTCCCATGAACTGTGGTCTCTGTGGTAAAGTTTTAATTATTTCAGAAAATGTAGAACTCTTACATATTTATGATGTTTTCCTATTGAGATATGGAAAGAGAGTTATATAGAGAAACAAGTAGCTATGCTATAAGTAACATTTAGAAAATAGGGCTATTATTTATATTTATAGCTACATTTTTGGAGCCCATTAGGTCTACTCTTGAAAGTGGATAGATTTTCTTGGTCCTGACTATAATCACGACATCATTAGAGGTTACTCTGTCCTTTGAGATGTTTGCAAAATTGATTTGTGTCTCCTTTTTATGTCCAATAAAAAAATCCAATGCTTTTTATCAACATTTCTGTGAATTCTGAGGATCATATTCCTTACAGTCACTTCTAATTCCAATTTCTGGTTCACTGTGAATTTGATCTACCTATTTGTCACTTCCCCTAAATGCTTTCTCCATAATCTGTTCAAATAAAGAATGATGCCCAGGTCTTTAAGTTTTCCCATATACTACTCATGGAAAGTATTTGTAGACATGGAAGTTCAGAGTGAGGATTTAGAGAGACATGTATTAGTGTATGCCTAACAGTATATAGCAATTCATTTACAAAGTGAGGAGTTCTTTTCTTACCACTTCATCCTTTGTACCAATAACCAAACATTTTTAATTGGAAAATTTTCCCTAGGATCTTCACTGGTTACAGGATAATTTGTCCTCAATGGTTATGAAGAACTTTTTAATAAAAAATATTTTATCAGAAAAAAAAATATTTTATCAGAATTATTTCCAAACGAATGAATTCTTAGTTAGAAAGCACTTTTTCTGCTGTAAAATAGACAAAATAATTAATCAAATGTAATTTGAAGTGTTTTTTTTAATAGAGGCCAGTTAAATCATGAATTTAATGGTTTATTAAACCATTTTTGAAAGTTGTAGTTTTGGTAGGTTAATCTTTAACAGAAAGATTAATCTCAGAAATTCATACTTTTATCTGTATCAAATTTGATCAGTTCTAACTCTTTCATTGTCTGTGTGTTTAATAATAATGTGAATTTTCCCAACCCAGTTTCCAAATCTAAATTTTATCCAAAAGTTTATTTTTTTCATAGTATTTAATGATATATACTTTCTTGGCCATTGTCAACTTTTTATATTGATTATTTCTACCAGAAATGTGGATTTCAATTTAACTAAGAAAGCTTGAATTTAACACTAAAATAATAATGCTATCAATTTTAATATTTACAACCATTATTGTTTTATAAATTTAAACAATATAATCCTTCGGACAGAATGTTCTCATAGTTTATAGTGGTTTCAAATGAAATGGGGGAAGAAGAGGGGTAGCCCAGAATGCAGAACCAGGGCTGGGGAACAAAAAAGGAAGCAAAGAAATAAGATTGTTGAAGAATAAATCACTACTGCTTCTTTCTGACTAACTGGCTTTTATGAATTGTGCAGAAGGGTCAGAATGTCTTTAAGGACAATCTGTTCAGGTCCAAATGATGACATGAAAAATTTTCATAACCCTTTTTATATCTTGCGTCTAAGTGCCTCGTTGTTCTGCTAGACTCTCTGGTCTTAACCCTACCCTTTAATCTCTACTAGATGTTTTCTACTCCTAATTCATATTTTTTTCTTATGGAGAGCCATGTAGAAAGTTTTGCTTCTTTAGCTAAAACCACACAGTTTCCCAACTGTAGTAATATGTTCTGCTGGAAAAAAGAGCATCCATGCTAGAGAGAATTAACCCATTTCCTTGGGGTCAGGAGTAACTGTGGAGGGTTGAGGTGCTCCTTGTGTGAGTTAAATACTTGTGGTATTTTTCCTTCGATGTGATCTGTCCTCTTCATTCCAGAAAAATCCTTTTCAAGTGCTTCCCATTTCCCTACTCCTCTTTGAGTTGGTTTTCTGTAGGTTGGAAGATTTCCATTCAGGGGTCTCCTTATTCTATCACCACAAATCTCAAAGATACTTAAAGGTTGACGGGATTTTCAGAGCTGGGCCACCCAGTAAAGAAAAAGATTTTGGACAGGATTTCTTGAAAGAGTTTTGCTCATATTATGCCTTACGTATGTTATATCTTACTCATGTTTAAGGCTAGCCCTAGAGTGCCGAATATTTGCAAGAATAAGTAGAGCCATATTTAAAGTTTCCATTTGATGTAAAGAATACATTAGAATGTGGTTTAACACCCTGTTTGCTCAAAGTTAAGCATTTAGTATATAATCTTGTTTCTCCAATAAGCCTGATAGCCATTGCATTTTCTCAATATTTCCACCAAATTGTACAGATGACAGAATTTTAACTCATTTGAAACATCCTGTTTAATTTATGGTTATATTTCAATTTAAAATATTAATGTCTCTTTTTTAAAAATGCCAATGTATAGACTCGGGTGCATAGATTTATTTATTTATTTATTTGAAAGTCATGATGCAAATCCAATCAGCCATTTTTGCTCCAGGCTCTAGCCTACACACAATTTTTCATTAAAACATTTTTCAAACTGAGGACGTCTGCAGTAGTCTGGAACATATTTTCTCCAGTCCTTGAGTTTAAGGTCTCTGTACATCTTGGACTTCTCACAAAAGGTCTGTGACATGTGTGATTATGACTGAGCAGTGCTAGTCAGAGTGGAAAGTACACCAGCTTTATGGAAGGCATCTTTAACTGATTTAATTAAGCTTCTTATTCTGTCAATAAAATTATTCTCTGAATAAAAGACTTTTTCTTTACTCATAATACCTTATTTATTAGGACAGGTTTTAAGCATAGAGAAGAGTATAGTGAAAACAATAATGACTATTATCATCATCCAGCTTTGTCAAATCTTAATCCTTTTCCATATATGCTTATGATATTTTAATTGGTATATACTCATTTGAGTGCCTGGCTCAATTATTCCCACTTCTATTTCTTTCTATCTGGAAGTCAATGATGTCATCGTTCTTTATCCAAACAATGTACATTTATACTTTTATTATATATGCATGTATTCTGAGATAACATTCAATATTTTAAAAGGATATAAATGTTATCACAATGTAATTATCCCTTAGAAACATACTTTTATTCACATTTTGTCCTGTAAGTTTTTTTCCTTTGTTAATGCTTGCAGGTGTAATTATTCACTTTTACTATGGAAGGATTCTATTGATGAACACAATCTAATTTACCTTTATTTGTCATGTTCTTCCTATTTGTTTTTCACTGTCCTAGAAGTTATATTTTCAAAGGGTCCCTGGACACAAAGATATGTGAGTGTTAATAAATGATTACTCTTTTAAGTTTGAATGGGTTTGTTACATAGCAACAGTATTAATTCTTTTAGTTGAAAATAACAGAATCTCTCTTTTTTTTTGAGTCAGAGTCTCACTACGTTGCCCTCGGTAGAATGCCATGGCGTTATAGCTCACAGCAACCTCTAATTCTTGGGCTTGAGCGATTCTCTTGCCTCAGCCTCCCAAATAGCTGGGACTACAGATGCCTGCCACAATGCCTGGCTAACACTTTTTTTGGGGGGGTTGTAGTTGTCCTTGTTTGACAGGCCCAAGCTGGTTTCGAACCCACCAGCTGTGGTGTATGTGGCTGGCACCCTAGCTGCTGAGCTATAGGTGTTGAGCTAGAATCTCACTTTTTTTTTTTTTTTTTTTTTTTTTTTGAGACAGAGCCTCAGCTGTCACCCTGGATAGAGTGCTGTGGCATCACAGTTCACAGCAACCTCCAATTCCTGGGCTTAAGCGAGTCTCTTGCCTCCGCCTCCCAAGTAGCTGGGACTACAGGCACCCACCACAACGCCTGGCCATTTTTTGGTTGCAGCAGTCATTGTTGTTTGGCGGGCCCGGGCTGGATTTGAACCCGCCAGCTCAGGTATACGTGGCTGGCGCCTTAGCCTATTGAGCCACAGGCGCCAAGCCGAATATCTCTTTTCTTAATAGTTCCTGAAACATTTTCTGTTTCTCAGTGGGTCTGTGTTTCTAATCCCTTTGGTTGTTCTTAGAGGGTTTCTATTGTAGTTGACCAGCAAAGTACAAATTCTTTGAGAAATGAACCTGGAATTCACATTTTAAATATGCATTCTTCAATCTACACCAGTATTCTTGATTTGGTGATTCTCACAGTTATTTTCCTTTAGAAAGTAAATAAAATGAGTTCACAGTAAAATCAATTTTATTGTTGTTTTTCTTGTCTACAAATGTGTAAACCTTCTTCTTATTTAGTGCATGCACCATTTCCTTACAGTTTTGTTGCCTGAGCATCTTTTTCCTGGTTCTTCCCTTTTCCTCTTCAGTGCTGTTCTCTGTTATTGTTCTTTGCTATCTTCAGCTTAACCTATGGACAGCAAGAAGTCTGCTTGTGAGATGATAGTACTTTTGTATTGGTGGTACTATCAACTTGGCCTGTTTTTTACTTTTAGTTTAAGATTATTTCCTGAATTCTTTGGGTTCACTTCTTACTTATTTATTTTCTGTTTCTTATTGATCTTACTCTTTGATGCTTGCCAGTGCATGGACTCCAGAGGATCATTTGTTTTGGGACTCTTACCTGATTTACCACTAATTTTTAACTCTTCCTTAACAGACTTGCCCTATATGCTTTGTTCCCTGACTTTCACTTGACCCTAGAAGAGATCATTTAGTTATATAGTTTCCCTGATATATTTTCCAAATGGTAAAACCAATATTTATATTTTATAAACATTCCTCTCTTTTATTCCTTTTTTTTTAAACCACAGCTTATGTCTTAATGATCAATTTTCCTGTTGAACCCTGAGTTATTTTTTATTGCCATGATGCTTGCTTTATTTTGGCAATTAATATGACTTAAAATTACTCAGCTATAAATGATCTATTGCTTCATACTTGGATAATATGAAATAAATGAAAAATAAGAACTTCACCATTGTAATTTTTCATGTGGTACACTCATAGATATGGCCTATGTTGAAATAAAGTGTTTCTGCTTCCCCCTTCTTTAGGAAGACATACATTGAATTTCCTACTAATAAGAAATAGAATAGCTAGCTGCTTTATGATTATTATATTGTTTTAAGTGGTGATATATCACAATCTTATTGCCTGTAATCACAAGGCATTCATACCTTAATTCAGTGTTTAACTTTTTCTTTGTAAGTGTGTTCCATGGTATACTTCTAGCAATGCCTTCTGCTCTTCTTCTAGATCTACCGAAGCTCTGGACTGGTTGTCTTTTTCTTTAAACAGCAGATAGTTTAATAGTGTATGTGTTACACTATTGTATGAATCAAACATGCTAAGATAAGGTAAAGAAGAAGATAAATATAGAGCAAGTGGTATAATATTTTCTGGAAAAAAGTCACTTGTGCATCAATTACCTCTTTTCCCAGGATCGTGCAAAACTATATCTGTGTCTTTTGTAGTTACTTAGCTTTTTTACCATGAATGCATTCATAGAACCACAGAATATCAGAGTTGGGAAGGATCTTAGAGTGTCTCTAACACAATGTGATATCATTAGTGGAGAAATGAATGTGACAACTTAATAGGTAACATTTAACAGTTTGCTTTAAAAGTAAACAAGTTTCCCAGTTAATCCACCTGGGAGGCATCTTTGATTCTTGACCGTATCCTGCCCCTGACTAAACAATCTTATTATGAGTTCCTCAAATTTTTGACCTGCTGATTAGTGTATAACCTGCTGACATTAAAAAGGAAACCAATTTATTTCTGAATCATGAAGTTTTACTGATTATTCTTGTACATAGATATTTTGGCCTATATGTTCCAACTGGTAATCAGTGATTGTACCTCTCTATTATACTCCCAATAACAAAGGATAATATTGATATAAGTCCTCCTTCCTTTTTCTACACTTTCCCATAAAAGCCTTCTGACCTGTGGTAGACTATGAACATGCCCAAATTCGTTGCTGGGCCTTGAGGGCTCACATCTCATATTTGGCTTCCAATAAACTTACACCATTATTTACTTATTTATTTATTTATTTATTTATTTATTTATTGGCCTCAACAGCTTTAATTTCACTCGAAAAATGAAATAGCCCGTGTTGACCAGTTTTGACTTTTGAAATCTAATTGTCATATGGTTCAACAAACACAAGAAGAGGATCAAGCCCCAGTCACTTGCCCAGCAAGATGTCCGCAGGGCAGAGCCGTTGCACTATGCAGATTGTTCCTGAATAGTCTCAATGATACCATTTGTTCTGTCTCTCACTTTGCTTTTCTGTCATTAATTCTGTTTTGTTTTTTTCTTTAACAAAGTTGGTACATATTTAGAATGGAAAGTGAGAGAAAGGAACTACATTACAGTTTCCCTCAGGGAAAATGTGGACATTTCAAATGAAGATGAACTATCAAGATAGATTAGTATAAGTCTTTGCCAGCAGGAAAGCATCCTCGATCATTTCTTTTCTTCTAAGCCATTTTGTTATTATCTAAATAGACACTTCCGAAGTGATAAGTGGGTAGCATTCCAAAAATCATTTGTAACTGAGTTGCTCTAGATCTTGGAAGGCATTTCCTATGCCTACAAATGGCATAATGATTGATTATTATGTTCCCTGGCCAGTCTCACAAAGTCACTTTAACACATATGGTACCTAAATATATTAGAATTGTTTCAAAATACATCTAACTATCATCTGTTCCATTATTTCTGTGGGGCAATTGCTTTTATAATTTTAAATCTTTCTCTCAGTTGTAGTATACATTTTCAGCATTGTTGTACAGCAGGGGCTTCATTAGAGGTGGGTTGGGGGATACACTTGAGAACCATGAAGGTATTTTTTTTTTTAATTACACTCCACCCAATTCTGTATCTATAGAAAGGGTGGCTCAGGATAACCACTCACCAGTTGTTTAGAATCAAAAGATAAAAGGGGTTCCTCTATCCCTTGGAGCCTAAAGCTTTAGGCTTATGTTTTGTGCTACAATATTTTATGCACTGAGAACTACTTGATTTATATCTCTGAGTTTTCATTTGAGAAATCATACTATTTTTGTCTTGCTTTTTAGAAATTTGAGAGCTGCATTTAATTCCAATAGTAACTTTATTCTAAACTACTTCAGTATTTCTTGGGTCTAGACATTTGGATTTTTTTTTTAATTTGACCCAATGTCTTATTTTATTCTACTTCACAATGTTCTATAATATGCACTGTGGTGGCAGGATCTTTCAAACTTAAAAATTAACTCTGACTTGTCAAAAGAAGCTTTGTTTCTGAAAGTAATTATTTGCAATAATTACCATGCTATTTTCTGAAGAGGTAAGATTCCTGGTGTCACAGGCAACATCACATACACCATCCCCAGGTTTCCTGCTGGGTCTGTCAGATTAAAGTATTCAGCTCCCCTGCTGAAAAGCCCACATGGGTTCTTTCCTGGCCACCTGCAGAGGAGAGGGTTTTTTATTTTTTCTTTAAATTTCTAGTGCTTTAATTTTCTTTCTGATTAGAGGATGAGGAGAAAGAAAATAGCTAGAATGTGGACTGGAGCACTAAATGTCACTTACGGTAATGCCATTTTTTGACAAAACATAATCTGAGGAACAAAGTAACTTGGACTGCTAGTCTTACCACCCTGTACCACTTTCCTCTTATATTTTTTCTTAAAGAATTTGAAAAGATTTTGCTGTTTCTACATGCTCTCCCCTTCTACTCAAATCTTTTTTTTTTTTTTCTTTAAGAGGCAGAGTCACACTGTGTTATCCAGGCTAGAGTGCAGTGGCCTCGTCTTAGCTCACAGCAACCTCAAACTGTCTCAGTTTCCCAAGTAGCTGGGACTATAGGAATGCATCACAGTGCCTGGCTAGTTTTTAATTTTTATTTATTTATTTATGTTTAGTAGAGATGGCATCTCGCTCTTGCTCAGTCTGGTCTTGAATTCCTACACTCAAGCAATCCTCCCACTTTGGCTTCCCAGAATTATAGGAGTCAACTACCGTGTCCAGACCCTCTGCCAAAATCTTGTCATCTACTTCCTTACTTTATATCACCTTTGCTTAAAAAAGAGTAAATAATGGCTCTTGATAAAGATTGGGAATGTTCAGATGTGAGTCTCTTACTATCTTAATCACTCAGAGGCTTGGTTGACCATATTTCTAACTTTCTCCCCTTCCTATCACTTGTAACTTGTTTTTCTCAAAGCAGAGTCATCATCAGTGAACTTTAGGGGCCAGGAACTCCTTTTCATTGTTTCCCCTTACAGGGAGAAGAGAAACTTGCAAGTGAGGATACCTGCATTCTTATCAGGCCATATTAGAATGTATTCTCATTTGAAGATCACAAAACCAATATGGACCTGACATCCCAAAGGTTCCAAGTGAGGGAGGATTAGTCTTTCCAATTTACTGTGCCAGATATTTAAAATTAATTACAAACTCTGTTGGAATGTCTCTTATTTAAACAGCTGAACTGTGTGGTCCTGGAATATTTGTTTCTTCATTCTCTCATTTTTAGTAGACTCTCTTTTCTGCAGTTAGGTGAATAATGGAAAGTTCTATAATGTGGAGTTTTGATGTAAAAACAGCTTTGTAAGTCATTTACTATGTTTTTTAGACTGAGGCTCTTTATCCTAATTAATGAAATTTCCAGACAACATATCCACCCTGCTTTGGGATAATAGCTTTTATTTTTAGTATTTGTTAAATGAAAAAATTGTGCAATGACATTTGCTATAAATTTAATAGAGATATTGAATGTATTAATCACTAGTCATTTATATATATGTGTATGATACAGTATAGAGGGCTTGAGATATATTTTATTCAGTATGTAGATAATGTTTAGAGAGTAAATAGATGTAGTAATCTCTAATAATACCTCCATGTTGCTCTTGTAAGGTCCCCATATGTTTTCTCTTATTGATCAATAACCACAGATACTGTGGTGTCATAAGGGTATCTAATATATGCTATTAATTATTTTATAAGTATTCTATCTAGTTTATTGGATGGTTGTATTTAATAATGTTATAAATTATTAAATTGTCTAATAATTTACTTATGAGTTGAATGATGAACCAGCAATTATATTCTATGTGAAATTCACTTAACCTTGTTAAAAAAAAGATAAAGATGATTTAATAATGTTTGGGCTTATACTAAATCTTATAGTTGTTACAATATATGATCCTTTACTTAAACTCCATTCTTAAGAGGTGAATGCACCTTGTGTGTGTGTTGACTGATCTCTTCTCATTTCCACTTAGTCATCACTTAGAAAAGCTCAGCTCTGTGGGTGATTACACATAACATTTGGCAAGAAAATTATTTTCAATCCCCAAATTTATTTCTGGTGAATTGCTGTCAATAGTCAATCTACCTCATTGAAGAGCCCAAAGGAATTTTCTACCATGTAAATATCTGCTTGGCTTTGCTGATTCAATGGTGCTGTAGGGAATGTGCAAGATCTTTAATTCAGCCTTGCTCATTGTAAATACAGCTCATTATCCTCTTAGATCCCAGCACATTTATGTCTATTTCTCAGAGGTTTTTACTCCTAAGTTTTTTGCTTTTGCTATTGTTGTTAACATTTGGTTAAATAAAATTGGGAGTTATTCCTTTCCTTAAATATCTGGCTATGAGTGAAAGCATGACTGCTCCAGAGGTAGCTGCTATTTACGGCCTTCGGAAAGCCAAGGATCTAAGGGTAGGGAGAGTGCCTCTTTTGCCCATTATGGTATTCTAAGTGTCTGATATAGTAACCTGCACTTAGTAAGCCTCAATCAACATTCTGTGAGTGAATGAACAAATGTCCAAATGACTTTTGAGCAGGGGAAACTCAATTAAGATGGTTCCCCACTTCAAAAGTTTGACTTACAGTTTTCAACTTTATAATGGGATTATGCCTCCCATTATAAATTGAGCAGTGCACTGAACTTATAATAGGCTTATCCAGCTTTGACCCCATTGTAAGTCAATGAGCATTTGTATTTATTTCTTTATGTGCCCTCAAACGACCTTATTTAGTATTTGCCCACTCTTTAAATCTAAAAGTGGAGCTGTGCCTGCCCTTGTGAGATCCGTTATAGGGGCTGCTTTGTTGGTTTTCAGAATTCAGGTCATCATCTCACATGATGGCTCCTGTTTTCCTTATTCAAAAACAGTAACATGACTTTGGCATTTGTTTTTATATTTACCTTGTGGATTTTAGGTCTTTTCCATTTGACTTTCTCCATAGGGCTACATTTGTTGGTTGTCAACTAAGAAAAAAATTATATCAGAATTTTGAATATAAATCCAGTTTCACTGGTGAGCAGCTGACAGTAATAGATTGCTCATTTAATGGCAGGATCTGTGATAATATCTGCTGAGATCAGCAACATGAGCCTAGTTAGTACATGACAGACCACATTATCAAGCAATAATATGGCCATTAACATATTAATGTTCTTGTAAATGTTTTTCTCCTCAAGGAATCATAACACAATCCTTGGACACATCTGAAGATAAATCACTAGACACACAATAGACAGAAATATATCTTCAATTCTCTCTCTCTCTTTCTCACTATTTCAGAGCTGATGGAAGAAGGCAATTCCTATAAACAGAAATTTTCTGTGGCACCTATCACAGTGACATGACCCCTACAAATTGTTATGGAATATAATGCCAAACCATACTGTGCCTATTCTTCTACTCAGCTCCTAATAGGCCTTGGCAGGTATCCATGCTGAGAGACCCTGAGGTCTGAGATAAAGGTCTGAGTCTTCATGGTCTCTGAGAGACTTTGCTAGGACTTGGAATGAAATAAATCTGTTCAGCAGCCAAAAATAAAAAGAAGGGAGAGAGAGAGAGAAGGGATAAAAAGCTGACAAGAATCTGCATACATTATTGAGAATTTGCCTTTGTTTTAGAACTTGGCTTGTTAGAATTTGGAAAATGTGAAGAGAAAGAAATTTACAGTCTACAATGAGATCATATATATGTGAAGAGTATCTTTAGGGACATAGCATACTAAAAGGTCAATTGAACTGACACATTAAGCCTAAAAAATTAGATTTTATTTATGCCTCTTTCAGAAGAAATAATTGATGACTTTCAACTTTCCCTTGAATAAACTTAGTTTGCACTTTAACATGAGAGAAACTAAGACCTTATTCTTAAAGGTAGACTGTGAGTCTCAATTATTGAATAAAATCATCATGACTATTATACAAATCAGTATGTACTATTCATTGGTGATAGAAATATTTCAAGGAAAAATAGTAAATATTGAATTCTGCTGGATAAATCTAAGAGAAGAGAAAATTAAAAGTATCTGTAAATATGTTGAGTTCTTCAGAGAAAGGAACAAGATAAAACTAAGCTATATTTAATATATTTATTTAGCACAGTGGTTATAATCAGAAAAGAGTATGTCTCTAGACTCAGGAAATGTAGTTCTTCACAAGATTTACACAATTGGGAAAGATTATGTGGATGTGTGTGCACGCGAGGAGGATGTCACAATGAACAAAGCTACTGTCCCTGAGAAAAACCGGGCATCATCTATGTTCTCTTGACTGTATTTAACACTTATTGTCCTCAAGAATTCTTGCCTATGGGCAAATATACACTGTAGGGGCAGTATACACTGCCAAGGGATTTAAATTTCAGATTTGCTACCTTACATTCCTGAAACTTCAGGTGACTTATTTAATGCCTGTGGTAGGCAGAATAATGGTCCCCCAACTTGCCCATGTGGTAATCCCCAGAACCTGTGAACATGTTGCCTTACATGACAAAAGGGACTTTGCAGATATGATTCAGTAAAGGACCTTGAGATGAGGACATGTTCCTGGAATATCTGAGTGGGCCCAATCTAATCTCAAGGTTAGATTAGGAGATGTAACAATCAAAGTAGAGGGTGGTGAGAGAGAGAAGAAAGAAGATGAAAAAAAGAAAGAAGAAGAAGGAGGAGGATGAGAATGGAGGAGAAGAGAGGAGAGGATGGGAGAGGAGAGATAAAGATGCTCTGCTATTGATCTTGAAAATGGAGAAAGGAACCAGGAGCCAAGAAATTCAGTTGGCCTCTAGCTAGAAAAGGCAAGGAAATAAATGCTTTCCTTAAACCCCCACCTTGATCTGGGGACAAGGAAACAAGTTCAGGACTTCTAACCTTCAGAAGTATAAGGTTATAAATTCGTGTTGTTTAAGCCGCGACGTTTGTGTTAATATATGACAGCAGTGATAGGAAGCTGATGCAAACTCTCTAGACTTCAGTTTGTTAAAAAAATAGAAATGAATCCTATTCCTTAGGATTTTTGAGCTGACCAAATGAGAGACAATGTATAGAACATATGTGTATCATTAAGTATATTCTGCTGATGAAGATGAGGATGGCTACGACAATTCGGCTTTACTTCTAGGAAGAAGGTAAGAACCTCAGCCACTACTAAAAATGAAGGTATGAATTAATTTGATAACTTTCATCATTTTCTACTTCCAACTGTCCCCCTACATAATAAACTATCCCTTTTGTGTTTCTAGGAAAAGCTAGTCATATTCTAGTTTTCGTAGTAAATCAATCAAATTAACAAGCTCTTTTTGACAATCTACCACTAACCCATGATTGTATGTGCCAGGAAACAGTTGGCTCAATCATATTTTCCTTGAGTTTTTCATAATTTATAGTTTTAAGGTTGGATGAGATTATTTTTCCTTCCAAAGTAAGGATTTGGAAAATCTTGATTTTGATATTCAGGACCCTAAAAAAAAAAAAAACTGAAAAAAAAAAGAATTCAGGACTCATGACTCTTTACTTCTTCCCTTTTTTAGCACTTAGCATGTCCTTTTGTTGCATGAGATAAAAAAAAAATTGTTTAACGTTTTAAGGAGCTGATGATTTATTGTAACAAGTGTAACATGATCCAATATCAATTACAATGGAGCACAGTTAAAGGATTATGGGAACTTATAAAAGAAAGCTGCATGTTCATATGCTTGGAGAAAGCTTTAGAGGGTGAAGTATGTTTTGAGCAGTTATTTGAAGGATTGGTGGGATTTAAATGGAAAATGGGGATGGGACAAGGTGGGGCACTAAAAAATCCTTTGAGTCACTTAATGATAAGGGCGAGCATGGCTTTCATGGAACGAGATCAGGTAGTTTGGGGGTGGAATTAAGGTTGGATCAGAATGCGGTCAGGCTGTATAGCTATTCCACAACCTATTGTTACATCCTATTACCAAAGTTCCTTGCAGCACCTGTATATTTATACAAAAGACTTTTTCTTTCCATTTCTCCTGTAGCAATCAGATGAACTAGTCGATGCTCTGATTCATCCAAGCTGAATCTCAGTTCAGGGTATCAGGACAAATGACAGTCATCCTTTCTCTTACTAAATAGCTTGGATCGTCTGATAATAAATGCTGTTAATGGTGATGAGGTTTCCATTTTAGATATTTTTTCGGAGGAAAAATATCTGATAGGCATATGGAGTAGAGCAGAACTATTCTAAGTATTTTGGGGGCTGGTCTGGGGAAGGAACAAAACAATCAGCAGTTTATCTATAGTACCTCTTCTGCCCAGTCACATTAATATAAAAAGGGCCAGCGCCTCAGTGAAGGAATAGTGCAGGATGCATTAGCACCAGCACCCTTGGCAACATTTCTGCTGCCTTCTGGGTAGAAGCAAGGAATTAGAAGCGAATGAGATGATTCAAGAAAATAGCAGAGATGGTGAATCAGAGCAGTCATAGGCTCCTTCCGAGATACTTTATGTTCATGTTCAGAAGATGATGACTCCTTCCTAAAAAAAACACAGCAAAATAAATAAATAAAAGGGGAAGAAAATAGTGCATTTCACAGCCACAGAGAATATAAGAAACAATGTGGAGTTTTGGAGCAAGGGGGGTGTTCAAGCTGCATTTATCAGCTGCACCAGAAGAGATGCATCTCAGGCAGAGAAGCACCAGGGCTCTGGGCTGGCAGCCTGGGGCTGCCCACACGTTTTCCTTCCTAATACTTTCGTGAGCCTCCAACTACATGCATTAAAATAACATAAAATGGTACCATGCCCTGGAGGTGTTTACTGGCTTTGACATTTTTTAAAAATATAATATATAAAAAGACATAAACTTTGCTTGTCAGTACATAATTGTAAGGTAAATGCACACATAATCACTACTCAGCTTATAAGGCAGCACATTGCTGGGATTGTGGCTCCCCCCCCACCCCCTGCAGAGACTGTGTCTCTTCCCATCACTATTCCTTTCTTTCTCCTGCAGGTAACCACCATCCTGAACTTCTCAATAATAACTTTACGGTTCTTCTTTATACATGTGCTGTGTGTGTACACATTCCATGAACACCATGATTTAGTTAAGCTTGCTTTCTTCGTATTATGTCAGCAGAGTTATGGGATGAGTATTCTTTTGTTTCTGGCTTTTCTTTTAATGTTATGTTTATGAGGTTCATCTGTGGTGCTGTGCTGCTTGTGGTTCTTGCCATTGTTTCTGAAGTCAATCTAATGGATATTACTTTACACATATGCCTTATAAAATGGGTGTGTAAACAGGCAGATAAACATTTTAGAAAACATTTCTTACAGAATCCCAGTTACGATGAACAGACATCAGCTCCTAAAGGATTTGTATTACTTTCTAATGCTATATAAATTACCACAAATTTAGCAGTTTGAAACAACCATTTTCCTTTTTTTGTTTTGTTTTGGCATATTAGTCCAGTCTCTCTTATTTTTAGATTTTTGTTTTATTTTACATAGTAATCACAATGTAGCTTTATATACACATGTACAATATACATATATGTACAATTTTATCTACTTAACTATTCTAAGTATTTTTGTATATTATGCATAAACACCATCGCTTCGTAATCATACATCATGAGGGTGTACTCTGCGGTCTTTACCAGTACTTGGCATGGTGTATGGTCTATACTGAATAGACTCAAATATTCATTGGTTATTGTGTTTTCATCTTTCTTTTTTCTCTTTAAAAACAATGATGCAAGTATGGGTGTGCATACTTCCTTTTTCCTGTTTTGGGTTATTTCCTTAATGTGATTTCCTAAAGGAAGACACATTCACTTTTGAATGTTTGAAAAGAAACTGGGCAGTTGTGTTATTAACAGCAATATTTAAGAAAAAAATATGCTTAGACAAAGGAAAACAGGTTTCAATTAGAACAAACAGACTGTTATTTTAAATATAACAACTTCTGAATAAGCTTACTTTCATCAAGCATCATATTTGTGATAACGTAAAAAATGTAAAAGACTAAGAGAAGTAACAAGATCAAGGATTAACTCTCAAAGTTAAAAAAAGGTACACAGTCTTAAAGTGGCAATGACTAACCCTATTGAATTCTTTGAGGTCTCTGTCAGTTTCTATATAAGCATGTAGAAAGATGGCTTTACTAGTTCCCCTTTTAAAAAATATATCAGGCATACACAATTTATAAGTTGGAATATACGTATTAGTTAACTTTTGAAAAATATTAAGACAGATTCAACCTATCGATTATTCTAGACACAAATGTATCTCTCCAGGACTTTAATTTTAAACAACTGTTTTCTATCTCAATTCGGGAAGCCTAACTAGTCTTCCTGTGGCCAGTCCCATAAAGCCAAAATCAAAGTGTTAACTGGGCTGATCTCTGATCTAGAGATCTGGGGATAATTCACTCCCGAGCTCATTTAAGTTTTTGGCATAATTTATTTTCTTGCAATTGTAGAACTGAAGTACTGTCTTGCTGACTGTTGGCAGGAGATCAATCTCAGCTCCCAGAAGCTGCTCTCAGGATCTTCCACATGCCCCTCGCCCCATCCTCAAAGCCAGCCAGGACACATCAGATTGAGGGCTTTCCATCTCCTGTGTCCCCTCTCGCCACTAGCTGGAGAAAAACCTTAGTTTAAGAAATTAGGTTAATCCCACCTGCAAAATCTCTCTCTATTTTTCTTTTCTTGGTCATTTAATGTTGCATATTCATTGGTGTGATATATTATCATATTTGTAGATTCTGCCCACATTCAAAAAGTTTTTTTTTTTAAATTTTGTTTATTATTTATTTATTTTTTTGGCCAGGGCCAGGTTTGAACCCTCCACCTTCAGTATATGGGGCCGGCACCCTACTCCTTGAGCCACAGGCACCACCCCTAAAAAGTTTTATAAGATGAGGGTCACTAGGGCATCTTAGAAATCTTCCTATCATTGAGTGAGGTCTCACTGTTATCTCTTTGGTACTTTAAATGACCCTGGGACACATTTAGTGCCTACTTTTAGTAGAAGACGCTGTTATTTGGCATGCTATTTTCTTAATTTCTTAGTTTAAGATATATTTATTTGGCATATGTTATTGATAATGCACTGTGGATGCATACAAAGATTATGTGAGTGCAAGCTGCTTAATAACCTATAGAACAAAATAAACTATAAGAACACAATATTTAGAAATCCACGCTTTCTCTTTTGCTTTCTCTTTTGTCTTGTGATTTTTTTTTTTGAGGTGAAATTTAAGTTTTTGTCTGAGTAGTACTCTTATACCTATCTTGAGTGTCTTGCTTGTACTGTATCACATCATACCTTTGTTTAATTCTTAATAAACTGTTCACTTGTTAAAAAAAAAGAAATTTATGTGAACTCAAAGGAGAGTAAGACTACATTCTTCTGAGGGCATTGAGGAAGGTTTCAATGTTCAACCAGTCTTAGCACACATCCCTTGCCTTTGGGCTGTCCTGTTTATTTTTATTCTTTTCACAAATCGTTTTACTAATTAAACGATGGTACTTACTTCCAAACATTCTAAACCTGTTGCAAATCTCAACTCATTTAACTTCACAACAACTTTATGAAGTAGTTGTTAGGTTCTTGTTCCATAGGTGAAAATACCTAGTCACAAAAGTTAAGTAACTTGTGTAAGTTTGCAGAACTCGTAAGCAGGATATATAGGACTGAGTACAAGGCACAGTGGCTTGTGAGTCTTGGTTTTAAGCCATCTTCTCTGATCCTGCTCCTCAACCTAGACAAAGTGCAAATATTACCATGTTATTTCTAGTTCCTATCTTATGCATTATCTAGGGCAGTGGTTCTCAACCAGGATCGGTCGTTTCCCCTCATTTTCTAATCAGACATCTGGCAATATCTAGAGACCTTTTTGTTTGTTACACTGGGAAGTATCACTGACATCTAGTGAGTAGAGTCTAGAAAACATTATAATTCCTTGTCTCCCATAACAAAGACATATCTAACCTCAAATGTCAATGGTGCTGAGGTTGACCAACCCGGCATAGGACCACCCCAGCAACCCCAGGATTAAGTAGTTCACATGAAAAAACAGGTTTTTCTCTATCTGGCCTTTCCCTTCATGCACATCTGTCCCTCCAGTATATTATGATCACAAGATGCAGACACAGTGTGGTTTCTTGTCACTATGGCTATTCTCCCTACCCATCCACTCACCTACAATTCTCAGTCATTTATGAATCACTTGAGTCTTTGCTCAGGCCAGTTACTCAAGAAGCCGCCTCCTAAACTCGAGATAGTATGAGGTGTCCTCTTAGGATCCTTCCAAATCACCCCCTGCACTTTTGAAGAGCTACATTCAAGAGACCAATCAGACATTAACTCTCTCTTTTCCCCTTTCTCCTTCTGGATCTGGGAACCTCTAAGGAGCAGAGAAGGCCATTCCTGTCAATGGCTTGAGTGCCTAGGAAAGCATAATTTCTGACACAGATGAATTCAATACATCTTTGTTGAGTGAACTTAAAAGCGAATGTATTGCATTAGTCTGCGTAGGCAGCCATAACAAAATACCAAAAATGAGGTAGGGGATTAAAAAGCAGAAATTTATTTCTCACAGTTCTGTAGACTTAAAGCAAGAGATCAAGGTGATAGCAGGTTTGGCTTCTCCTGAAGCCTCTTCTTGGCTGGCAGATGGCTGCCTCCTGGCTGTGTCTTTACAGGCCTGTCCCCTGTGCACGTGAGCTCCTGGTGTCTCTCTTCTTATGAGGACACCAGCCCTGTGAGATTAGGGCCTCACTGTAATGATGTCATTTAGACTTAATTACATTCTTATTGGCCCTGGTACCAAAAATATTAGGGTTAGGGTTTTGATATATGAATTTTAGGGTCATTTTTTTTAGTTCTTTGTAAGTATGAAGTGAGAGAAAATAAAGGAAACGGCAATTATTTCAATTTAGTTAGGAGACCACTTCTCAAATTCAGTCTTCTGATAGATTCTCTGTTATTAAAATCTTTAAAAATTATTTTGCATAAACTAGGATATATAGAGAACTCAAATTAATCCACATGAAAATAGCCAACAATCCCATATATCAATGGGCAAGAGACATGAATAGAACCTTCTCCCATCTCAAGATGATAGGTGAATGGCCAACAAACACATGAAAAAATGCTCATTGTCCATTGATATATGGGATTGTTGGCTTTTTTTCATGTGGATTAATTTGAGTTCTCTGTAGATCTTAGTCATCAAGT
>CAUYON010023208.1:0-22285 GCA_963573935.1 Arctocebus calabarensis
CTCAGCGGAGCTGGTGGACCTGCTGCCTCCTCCTTGGTGGTGTCGGTGCTGCGGCAGCCGGCTGAGGAACCAGTGGGCTAGATGACAGGCAAGGAGGGGGACCTCCAACCCCCACCGGAGGCTCCAATAACCAAAAAGGCCGGACAACTGCCGAGGAGACACCTGAGCCTTGGCGTCTCCTTCACTTTACACTTAGGACTAAATGTGGAACCCCCATTTCCTATGCCTAGGTCAATTTCTTGTGAATTTCCTAGGCCTCAATTCCATGAATGGACTATGTCCATTCATTGATACATTCATTCACCTTGCCCCCTGAGGAAGGGAGTGTGTTCATTCCTTTCCTGGCCTAGGAACCCATACATCTATATATACCCGGAGACTAAAAGCCTAAAGGGGGAGACGGGGAAAGACCGGGAGAGAAATGGAGAGAGTTTTTCTCTCCCCACTTGAGTTCTCTCTCTCTACCAGGAGCTTTAGTGTTTTCTGTATTCTTTTCTGTAAATAAATTCTGTCTTACCACTGGAAAAAAAAAAGAAAAAAATCTAATTATAAAATTAATACATACGTTGTTTTAAGACCTGGATGATAAAAAGGAATTAAGATGATGACATCGTTTACCTTCCAAGCCATGTATTTATTTTGTCAGGGTCATGCTGTAATTGTAATTCTGAAGTCTAGCTCTGAAAATCAGTATGTCACGGACACTCCCCTGTGTGAAGACTGTGGCACTGGGGTGACCATGTGGAAGACACGGCATGGCCAGCCGCCCGTGTTGTGACCAGCCTTGTCCTCACTACTTCGGCTTGAACTACCACAGAATCTTACACTGCAGCACTCTGTGGCTGGTGAGCCGCCCAGAGTGGAAGCAACAGGAGACAGTCCCACTGGCGTCTCCCCAAGAGCTGAATGCCAAGCTCAGCACAGCCCCGAGGAGGTGCCAACCTCCACGCTGTGCAGCGGGGGTCAGGCTGGTCTGCTCTCCTGGGCCTCTCTGCACCTCGCTCTGCAGTCCCGTACAGTTCCTCGTCATATGAGAAACCCCTGCTGGGCAATGCACCTGAGCAGACCTGACTTCTGCTGGAGTGGCAGTTATCAGACTGTGGGGCTCCTGATACAGCTGCACAGAGGGCCACACGTCTGTCTTCTGAGTGACCTGAGCCGTCTGAACAGGTTTAAAGCTCCACTGCCCTTCTTCTGTTCCTGCTGTGTTATTTATCCTCTTCCTAGGATTTATCCCACAGCCCTTCCTGACCTCTGGCCTGCAAAACTGCTAAGAAGAACAGAGGCTACATGAGCCATGAACACAAACGGGACAGAGAATTCACCAGGAACATAAGCCAAATAACCCACTCGTTTTCCTTCTGGAAACAACAATCTCCGTTTCCTACACTGACCTTGAGGTAAGCACATGAGATCAACACCAAGGCTCCTGGACAGTCAACGACCTGTTTCAATCCCTCCAAAGGTGTGAGAGGACTTGCGGGCTCAGCTCGGGTATGGCCAGCTCAGCAACCACAGCTGTAGCAGCCAGGCAAACCAGCGCTGTGCTGAGCAGCCCGAGTGTGCCCAGGTGTGCAGCTGACACTGTCGTCACTGGGCTGAGGCAGGAGGCAGGGCCGCTAACTTCTCCTTCCCGGCCAGACTCTCTGCACCCACTTAGAGCCCACAGATCCCTGCACCTGCTGAAGCCAATTGTTGGCAAAAGCAAATGCAGTAGGGAGCTGCTAAAATTTCTGGCACCGTCAAATTGGTAGATAGAACCAAAGTTAGTAACTGCTGCTTTGTAAGGCATCAGGGAAGGAAGTGCATTGGGGGAGAAGAAATACAGTACTTTGGCAGCCCAGTTTCACAGAGAACTGCAGAGTGGTGCTCAAGGAAGAGGCTTCTGGAACCAAGTGACTCGGCCTAAGGCGCGCTCCACCTGCCCTCCCATGCCTCAGTTTCCCCAGATGTAAATTGGGAAGACTCCCCCACCTCCTTCATAGGGCTGTATGAGGATTCAATGAGCTAAGGTCTGAAAAGTACCTAACAATAGTGGCTGACTCATGAGCATAAACGTAAGTGTCCATGAAGCACAGCGGCAGCCTGGACAGGCCCCCTGTCTGCCCCATCCCCCATTCTCCACTGCACCCCCATTCCCTCCCCCCCACCCGCAGAGCCTGCTCCACAGCAGGTGCCAAGTGGATCTTCTTATGGTTACATAGTGTTATGCATTTACAAGCTGAACATTGTAAATAAGAAATACTTCAGAACCAGGAAAACGAAGTTTTCCAACTATTTCAACTGACTTGACTTTTACAACTTCAAATCACCCTACGACAATTTTCTCAAATACCATAGTCATTTCCTAAAATGTGATATGCAGGTTAGTAAGTCATTGATTCAGAATTTCTCAATATCAATTTGTGTGCTTCATATTTTTGAAAATAAATAAATAATTTAACTCCATTTTAAGATTCAAGAAAGGTGTTGCAATGGAAAAAGAAGTTGGCAACACAATTTTCATCAACTGGTAAAACTATAAGCAAGAAATGCAGTTTTTCTTTTGTATCTTTTAAGTTATAGTGTAAAAAAATGGAAGCAGATGCCAGCTCAAAGCGCCTGCAAGATGCCCGTCCAGCCGTGGGAAGGGTCCCTTCTGCACAGGCAAGGACAACGCTTACTTCCCTGCTGGCGGCACTGACACCGCGGCCCTGGAGCCCCAGGATGGGGGGAGGGAGGGAGCGGGACAACAGCAGGACCCTTACCTTGCTGCAGACAGTCTTCACCCTGTGCAGCCGATCGAGCGACTCCTGTGGGTTCCCCAGGTACTGCTGCAGCTCCGCATGTAAGATGCGCATCGAGAAGGGGACCATGGAGCCTAGGGTGAAACCAGAGCTGAGGCAGCCTGTCTGCAGTAACCGCACGTTTGCACACCTGGCATTCTCTAAGGAGGCATCTGCAGAGGGCCCACAGAAGTGATGACAGGATCCCTTTATTTCTTGGTGAGATGTCCGATGGTGTCAGCCATAAAACAAATACTACATTTCTCTATAAAGCTCTGTGCATGTCTCAAACTTTATCTGAAGACAGATGGAAATGACTACCACCTCCATAGGTGTACGCCATCATGTGGAAACTATCACAAAACGAGTAAGGCAGTAGAGACCAGCCCCTCCAATAAAAGAAAAACGGGGAACACCTGGCTATTCTTTAATATTTCTTCCTAATGGCAAGCTCAGTAGAAAGTGGCTTAGGCGAGTTCCCCCAGGAGACCCTGAGGGGAGAACGTGTGAGCAGGTGACTGATTCTGGTGCTTCCGGGGTGAGTGCGGAGCGGGAAGCGGGGCAAGGGCTGTCCAGTGGACAGGGGCCCCTGTGCTGACGTTCTGCCTCTGAGCTGTCGCAGGGGAGGCGAGGCGTCTAGGAGTGAGAAGTCACCCTCCAGGGTGGGGCAGAGGGAGGAGAAAGCACAACAGGGGCCAGTGTGGTTGCGCCCCTCCCAGGTGAGAGTCTGGCCTGTGGCGGGCGCGCACACACAAACACATGCTCTAAGCACACACACACCATCGCACAGCCTGTTTAGCTCAATATGGAAACGCTGGCAGATGGCAGTGACACAGATTCAGTAAGGACCTTGCAAAATAGGCCCATGCTGTTAATGTTCAGATCAGGAATACGGCTTGGAAGATGCTGGGGAAGCAAGCTGAGTGACATCTAACAGAGACGTAACCTCTGAGCCTCAAAACACCTCTCTGCCTACTCACTCACCACTTCTGGAGGGTCCGAGGGACCACCCCAAGATGAGCTTTACGGCATGGTCTTCCATAAGAAAGGCCCCCAAAGGGAGTCAAAGCTAAGGAGCACTGTGGAGGCAGGTCTCCTGCAGATACCAGTCTGGAGAAAAGAAAGGCAACTATCGAATTTGAGATGTTTAAGTTTACTTTTTTCTGATGACATTAAATACTTTCTACATCTGAAGAGGATGAATAACTGACTTTAATTTACAGTATCAGTCATTTCAGCTCCCTAGAAGGACAGTGTCCTGACCACTGGCATGACTCAACGTGGACTGGGTGGACAGGGCGAGGCACGCGAACACCGTCCTTCCTTCCCTCTGCCCCGAGTGCAGAAGGCACAGTCCAGCCTTGTCCCCGCGTGGTGGCACTGACATCCAGGGGGCGGTATCTTGAGAACCTTTCGCTCTATAAGCTCAGCACAGAACGCAGCTCCCACCCTCGTTTATAAACTAGCCGAATATATGAAAAGGCCGCAGGAGTTCTCTGCACTTCACCCTGACAGCTGCCCACGGACCTGGGGAAGTTTCTGCATTTAAAAGTACATGTGGGGAGGCACCTGGGGCTCAAAGGAGTAGGGTGCTGGCCCCATGTGCCAGGGGTGGCGGGTTCAAACTCAGCCCCAGCCAGGGACTGCAAAAAAAATAAATTAATAAAAGTACATGTGCTGCAATAAACATAACATTCTGGCGCAAATTCAATGTATTCGATACTCCTACAAAAATCAGTATATATAATCACCTACACATTCATAGGAATGATAAAACATAATTATAGTCCAGAAAGAAGTAGGGACGAAGAGGGAAAGGGGAGGGAAGGGGTGTTTGGGGAGACCAGACCTAACGTGCACAATGCAACGGTACATTTCCAAGCTACTAAGAGTAGAGTCTGAATGTCTTACCACAACAAGTAAGCGAGGAGACGGTTATGTTAATCAGTTAGATGTAAGCATTCCACCACACTGTATATCAAATCAGCACATTGTACCTCATAAATGTATTAATGTACTCAGTTATGACTTAATAAAGAATTAAAAAAAATAAAAGTACATGTGAAAATATTTTACACTAAATGAAAATAAAAATACAACTTAATGAAATTTGTGGGATGCAGCAAGAATAGTGCCCAGAGGAGATTTTTTTTTTAGCATTAAATACATGAATTAGAAAAGAAAAATCTAAAATCAATTATCTAAGTCTCCACCTTGGGAAACTTGAGAAAGATGAGTAATATTAGCCTAAAGTAAATAGAAGGAAAGAAATAATAAAAATTAGAGCAGAAATCAATGAAACTGAAAATGGCAAATTAATAGATAAAAGCAACAAAATCAAAAGCTTATTCGTCAAGAAGATTAATAAAATTGATAAAACCCTCTCCAGGCTATCAAAGAGAAGAGAGGATACCCACTACTAATGCCAGAAATCAAAGTCAGATCATTACTTCTGATCCTGAGGACACTAAAGGGATTATACAGAACCATTACGAAAGCTGTATGTCCACGAACTTGGTAACCTAGATGAAAAGAAAAGCTTTCCCCCAAAAAGCCACCAGCCCCAGATCCCAGACGGTTTTAGCAGTGTTTCCCACCAAACATCAACAGAAGAAATAATACCGATTCTCTACAATCTCCTCCAGAACAGAGGCAGAGGAGCACGTCCTGATTCATTCTGTGTGGCCAGCGTACTCTAATAGCAAAATCAAAGACATTACGAGAAAATAAAACTAGAGAACAAAATGTCTGATAAACATAAATGCAAAAATCCTCAAAAAAAATTAGCAACAGTATATAATAAATAAAAACGGTATATAATAAAATTGAATTCAACAAAATATTAGCAAGCAAATACAACAATACATAAAAAGAGGCCAGGTAAGGTAGCTCATGCCTATAATCCTAGCACTCTGGGAGACTGAAGTGGGAAGATCACTTGAGGCCAGGTTTGAGACCAACCTGGGCAACACAGTGAGATCCCATTTCTACAAAAAGTTAAAAAAAATTAAAAATAATCTGGGCATGGTTGTGGGTGCTTATAGTCCCAGGTGCATGGGAGGCTGAGGCAGAAGGATCGCTTGAGCCCAGAAGTTTGAGGTTGAAGTGAGCTCCGATGATGCCACTGTAGCCTAGACTACGGAGAGAGACAGTGTCTCAAACAACAAAACAAAACAAAAACTGAAAAAAAGGAATTATATACCATTCCAAGTGGCATTTATTGATTAATGAACTCAAAATGGATAACAGACCGAAATGTAAAATGCAAAACTACACAACTTCTTGAACAGAACAGAGAAGAAAATCTAAGGGACCTGGGTTTGGTGATAACGTTTTTGATAAAACTGCAAGAACACAATCCATGAGAGAAAAATCGTTCAGTTGAACTTCATTATAATTAAAAATTTATGCTGTGTGGCAGATACTATTAAGAGGATGTAGAGACAAGCCAGAGATAGGAAGAAAATATTTGTAAAACCCTTACCTGATACAGGACTTATGTCTAACATACACCAAGAATTCTTAAACAAGAAGAAAGCAAACAAACTAGTAAGTGCTCAACAGATCTGAACAGATACCTCACCGATAAAGATTTACAAATGATGAATAAGCATATGAAAAGATACTCATCATATGTCATTAGAGAACTGAAAACTAAAGGAATATCACTATGTATCTGTTAGAATAACTAAAAACCAAAAAAAAAAAAAAAATACACAAACATGGACAAGAGCAGATGCCAGGGAGGATGTGAACCAGGAACTCGCATTCGCTGATAGGCAGGCACAGCGGTCTGACCATAAGACGCCACCGGCACCCTCCAGCTATGTCTCCGAAGCCTCTGAAAACTATGTCTACACATGAACCTGCAGAAGAATGTTTGTAACAGCTTCAATCATAATTGGCCCAAACTAGAAGTAACCAATATAGCCTTTAATTGATGAGTGGGTAAATAAGCTGTGGTATGTCTATGAAATGGAATATTACTCAGCAATAAGAAATGTACTATCAGGGTGGCTCAGTGAGTAGGGCACCAGCCCCATATACTGAGGGTGGCAGGTTCAAACCTGACCCCGGCCAAAACTGCAACAACAATGATAAAAATAGCCAGGCATTGTGGTGGGCGCCTGTAGTCCCAGCTACTCAGGAGGCTGAGGCAAGAGAATCACCTAAGCCCAAGAGCTAGAGGTTGCTGTGAGCTGTGTCACCACTGTACTCTACCGAGGGTGTCAAAATAAGACTCTGCCTCTAAAAAAAAAAAAAAGAAAGAAATACACTATCAAAGCAGAACAAGACAAAAATGGTGGACCCACAGATGCATACTCGTAAGTGAAAGAAGCCCTTCTGAAAAGACTATGCGCTGAATGAGTCTGGGAAAGGCAAAGCGATGAAGACAGTAAAATCCCCCAAACGATGGGTATTAAAATGTGGGGCATGAAGATTTTTAGGGCAGTGGAACTGCTCAATGGATACTAACTTTTATTTTTAAGGCACAGGCTCTTGCTCTGTCACTAGGGTAGAGTGCAGGGAAGTCATCATAGCTCACTGTGACCTCAAATTCCTGGGCTCAAGTGATCCTCCTGTCTCGGCCTTTGGAGTAGTGAAGACAATAGCTATGTGCCACCATATCCAGCTAATTTTAATTTTCTTTTGTAGAGCCTGAGATCTCAAACACCTGGCCTCCCACAGTGCTGGAATTATAGGTGGGAATTATAGGTGGGAGCCTCTTGCCTGGTCTCACGTGACATTCTGCATTTCTTAAAACCCACAGAATGTGCAATACCAAGAGTGAACCCTAATACAGCCTACAGACACTGATATTAATGAGCCAACACTGGTTTACTAATTGTAATAAATGTACCCCACTACTGCCAAGTGCTAACAGCTCTCAACAATGTGCGATGTTAATAAAAACTGTATGGAGCCCAGAGGGCATATGGAACTCTCTGCTCAAATTTTAATTGTAATTAAGAAAAAGACTGCACATAGAATTTAGAACACAATAAAGGTGGCATCCTCAAAGTTTTGTTCCTCAAAGTTCCTCAAAATGACTGAATCTCATTTTTTTTTTTCAGTTTTTGTCCGGGGCTGGGTTTGAACCCACCACCCCTGGCATATGGGGCCAACGTCCTGCTCCATTGAGCCACAGGTGCCACCCCAGAATCTCATTTTTTTTTTTTTGAGACAGAGTCTCACTTTGTTGCTTTCAGTAGAGTGCTGTGGTGTCACAGCTCACAGCAACCTCAAACTATTGGGCTTAAGTGATTCTCTTGCCTCAGCCTCCCAAGTAACTGGGACTACAGGCGTCTAGCAAAATGCCCAGCTATTTTTAGAGATGGGGTCTTGCTCTGGCTTAGGCTGGTCTGCAACCTGTGAGCTCAGGCAATCCGCCCACCTCAGTCTCCCAGAGCTACCTCACCTGGCCCGGAATGGAGTTTTAATAACTAGGAAAAATGATAAAATCAGATCCATTCCTGTTGGGGATGGGCAGGGGAGGGACTTGTTCTTAGGCTATCAGACTGGAACTTTAAATAGGTATTTTCTCTTTGAGACATGATCACGTGTAGTGACTAGCTGGACTCTATTCAAGGTACAACCGTGTTAAATAGGCCTTTGTGGGCTGAGCCAAGGACTGGCAAAAACTGAAGCTGGCCAGAGGACCTCTTTGGGGAACAAGGTTTGAGATGCAGTAGGCGTCCCTGCTACTTTTGAGCTCACCTTCCATTCATAACTCTGTTCCAAAATGCATTTGTATCTTTTCCCACCAGTTTGCAAATGCAGTTAATTAAAATAACTTTCTTTAGTCTGCTTTTCACTTCAGGGTAAAAAAAAAGCTGTATTTGATTCAAAGTTGTGAACTTTGAAACTACACATTCCATACAGAAAATACTTTTTCTATAATATTCATCAAATTACCATCCAATTTTCTATGGCTTTTCTAAACAAAGCAACTATGTATTCTAACCACTGTACACAGCCATTGGTATTAGAAACTACTAAAGGCTTAATCCAGTCCTTGTTTACCAAGTAAACAAATATCCCCTAGTCCCAATTCATCAGAACCTGCCGACGTGCAGCCCCACAGGCCCATCTGAAGCACCCAGCGATCCTAATGGGCCTTCCTTGACTGGACCCTGGAAACTGGACTCTCCCCAGGCAGACACAGAAACAAAGTCAGATGGCAGTGACCAGGTTCCCCTCTTCCTCAAACACACTGCCATATTTGGGTCTTTCTTAGAAATGTCAGAACAAAGCAGAGACTGAAGCAGGAAAAATGCTTCCTTCTCAGTAACCTGTGTCACTGAAAAGGTCTTGTACAGATTAATAATCTTAAAGAAAAAAAATCTGAAGGAACACTCATACATACAAAAAAGAAAAATGAAGGAAATAAAATGAGAGAAAAACACCCCTACCTAAAAAAATTATGTTGTTCATAGACTCAAAATAAGAGATGACAGCATTTGTAGAAGCACTGTCTACTAATTCCAGATTGAATGTGCTGATTTAACAAAGACTCACTGCCAAACACAAGGTGAGGCACCAGATACACAAGTGAGAGGTGAGGTCACTGGACGCCATTCCTTCTCTTTAATAAAATATATACAGAACCTGCCTCAATGTAGCTCAGATCGTTGGATTTAAATAAATGCACATATAAGTAACTTTACGATGATTCTCTCGGTGGCCAAAGGCAGCTGTCTCTGAAGAGTGACAGTGGGAGTCTCAGTAAAGTCCCTCATGCTAGGGAGAGCTGTCACTGAGATGAAATATGCACGGCTTCCCCACTAGCCCCGGGCCTGTCTTTCTCCTGCGGGGAGAAAGTGCCTCAGGGAAAGAAAGGGGCTAGTCAATATCTGCAAGGAAAAATAATTCCTTGCGGATCTCTGTCTCTGGAAGATTCCCACGTATAGTCATGACCTGCCAAAAGCTAGGTTGTTATAAATACTGTAGAAGCGTTCTCATTAATCATTTAGAAAACATTAAATGAAAATACTCCTACAAAATTTATTTTAGACAGTCCCCTGTCGTGCTGAAAATCCATACTGCCACTACAGAGGAGAGAAATGCGTTGAAACTGCCAGGCGTCAGTGCTGGGCAGTGACAAATGAAAGGGAAGAGAGGGGGCCACTCCAGCTCCGTGTCAGTGGGCGGCCGCTTTCGGCCACTGGTCAGCTGTCTGTGCCGGGCAGACTGTGGCACGTCCGGAGCTTCTGTGCAAACCAGGAAGACTCAGACGGCCAGGCTGCCATGAACCCTGAGCTGGGCAGGGGGAAGCACGTGCTGCCTGGAACAGAAGGCGCTCAAAGGACCCCACCATACCCTGTGCCCAATTTTAACAGCTTCACCCCTTCTGTGAGGCCCAAATGCAGGACTGTGCCATAGCATTTGCGTCTTATTTTCAAGTTAGGAAAAATTTTGCTAGGATTGCTGTGCTGTATTTATTTCCCTAGACACGGCCCTCTGTCTCTGCCTGTCTGGGGGGGTCCTTTCTCCACCTTGACCGAGCAGGCAGCCAGGGCAAAGGCCACGCCCTTGGTCCCCTCCTTTCACTTTTCAACGCCGTGGCCACTGTCCTGAACACAGAGGTGTCCTACCAAGAACACCGTGCCCCACTCAGAACCCGCAAGAAGAACACAGTGCCCCACTCAGAACCCGCAAGTCACCTTCCACTTTAATGCTACATTGTCCATTTAAGATATATGCTGATGCAGTCCTAAGAGAAAAAATATCGTAAATATTTATTGTTTAAATGACTCATTCCACTGAGGTTTCCAGAGCCATGAAGCATGAAGACAAACTCAGGACTGGGTCACATGCCCCACAGTGAGCCCCATGCCGGCACGTCTGACCCAGGTCTGACTTCCGTTCCAGCTCACTGATCAGCAAAGACAAATTTGGAATTTCACTGCAAAACTTCCTGTGGGCAAAACAGGTTAAAAGGCCTTCATTTGGGTGTTCTAATGTTAAAAATGGAACCCTAAACTGAAACTTAATAGTCTGTTCTTAATAAAAAATGCCAGAAATGTCAAATTTCATAACATTAATAAGCAAGGAGAAAAGCAGTAACATTAACTACAGGCCTTGCCCAAAGGAGTAAGTAGAAAGAACGGTCTGGCAGTTAAGACTTGAGAGCTCTGCGAAACAACACCGAGTGGGGGTGAACTTGGGCAGAGGGAGTGGGCTCTGAGAGGTGAGTTAATTTAGTTATGGAAAATAAAGTCAGACACACACAGCTATCGCGTATGGTTGTATGTTGACAAAAAACAGTATTTAATTTGGGAACTTGAAATGTGCATCTCATGATTCAGGAGGGAGGGTGGCAAAGGAATGAAGACCCTGCGAGGACCCTCAGTGCAGAGGGCGGACAGCTGACGGGGTGTGAGGACCTCGGTGCAGAGGGCGGACAGCTGACGGGGTGTGAGGACCCTCAGTGCAGCGGGCGGACAGCTGACGGGGTGTGAGGACCTGGGTGCAGAGGGCGGACAGCTGACGGGGTGTGAGGACCTTGGTGCAGATGGCGGACAGCTAACGGGGTGTGAGGACCCGAGTGCAAAGGGCGGACAGTTAACGGGGTGTGAGGACCCTCAGTGCAGAGGGCAGACAGCTAACGGGGTGTGAGGACCCTCAGTGCAGAGGGTGGACAGCTGACGGGGTGTGAGGACCCTCGGTGCTGAGGGCGGACAGCTGACGGGGTGTGAGGACCCTCAGTGCAGAGGGCGGACAGCTGACGGGGTGTGAGGACCCTCAGTGCAGAGGGCGGACAGCTGACGGGGTGTGAGGACCCCGGTGCAGAGGGCAGACAGCTGACGGGGTGTGAGGACCCCGGTGCAGAGGGCGGACAGCTGACAGGGTGTGAGGACCCTCAGTGCAGAGGGTGGACAGCTGACGGGGTGTGAGGACCCTCAGTGCAGAGGGCGGACAGCTGACGGGGTGTGAGGACCCTCAGTGCAGAGGGCGGACAGCTAACGGGGTGTGAGGACCTCGGTGCAGAGGGCGGACAGCTAACGGGGTGTGAGCACCCTCCGTGCAGAGGGCGGACAGCTGACGAGGTGTGAGGACCCTCAGTGCAGAGGGCGGACAGCTAACGGGGTGTGAGGACCTCGGTGCAGAGGGCGGACAGCTAATGGGGTGTGAGGACAGAGGGTGGACAGCTGACGAGGTGTGAGGACCCTCAGTGCAGAGGGCAGACAGCTAACGGGGTGTGAGGACCCTCAGTGCAGAGGGCGGACAGCTGACGGGGTGTGAGGACCCTGGTGCAGAGGGCGGACAGATGACGGGGTGTGAGGACCCCGGTGCAGAGGGCGGACAGCTGACGGGGTGTGAGGACCCTCAGTGCAGAGGGCGGACAGCTAACAGGGTGTGAGTGAGCACCTAGTTATCTAAGGGTCTGCACATCAGTGTAGTTGGATTTGACGGTAATCTGTACAAATTAAGTTCTAAAATAAGATTTCATCTTAAGTCACTCTATATCTAATAATCGAAAGTGAACACAGTAATGTGTTTCTTAAACAAAATATTGAAGATAATCAAAATGTTGTACTTCAAATAGAAAAGAGCTTCTGGCTACATACTCCTCCCAATGCATGGGAAGTTCAAGTGAACAGTTTAAAGCAGAGCTGTAATTTATTTATTTTTATTTTTTATTGAGACAGAGTCTTACTTTGTCACCCGCAGTAGAGTGCCATGACATCATAGCTCACAGCAAACCTCAAAGTCTTGGGGCTCAAGCGAGTCTCTTGCCTCAGACTCCCAAGTAGCTGGGACTACAGGCGCCTGCCACAATGCCTGACTATTTTTAGAGGCAGGGGGCTCGTTCTGGCTCAGGCTGATCTTGAACCTGTGAGCTCAGGGCAATCCACCTGTCTCAGCCTTCCAGAGAGCTGGAATTACTGGCATGACCATCATACACGGCCCAGAGTAGTACTTTAACAATTCTAAGAACTAAGTAAGTCTTACCTGTCCACTGTTATCGTGACTCTTTTTTTTGGAACAAGAGGTAGAATTTCAAACAACACATTAAAAAGATGGTGGTGGGGGTCTGGGAAAATTTAGTTGTCTTAGAAGGAGGTGAAATTAACAATGTCAGGGATGGAGATTCTCTTTGTAGATAAAAGCACAGTGTATACAAACACAAGAGTGAACCCCAATGTAATCTATGGATGTTTGTTAATAATTCTGTATCAATACTGGTTCATAAAATAATACAATGATGATTTAATGATACTGTCCATGGGGCTGAGGCAGGAGGATTGCTTGAGCCCAGGAGTTTTGAAATGGCTGTGATCCAGATGACACCACTGTACTCCAGGGGGAGTAAGATACTATCTCTAAAATTGAAAAAAAAAAGCTAAAAAAAAAAAAAATCTTTAGAAAGACGAACCCTACAGTGGGAGAAACAACCTGTTGTAATAAATGTAAAATAAAAAATAGTTAAAAGAAAACTAAAGAGGGCTATTACAGGCAAATGACAAATGATTCTCAAATAAGGAACTCTGCAGGATTTCTGGAAAGGTATTTTAAAGCCCTAACATGTGGGTAATTCTGAAGTTGTCATCATTTAAGATAAACCGACAAAAACAAAAATGCTTTTGGTGCTGGGCAAAGGCTGGTGTCCAAAGATCCTGTCACTTTCCTCTCCCCCCTGGGGTGGGACGGCCATAGCCTGGGGGGAGGGGCCCGGGAGGCTGAGGTGTGGGGAGGTCTAGGTCTGTCTGTCTGCAGGGCCAAAGCGTGCGTGGGTGGGGGTCTGAGAGGACACAGGCTAAGCTGAAGGCTCATCCCATTTCACTCCTGCTGAAGACAGCCAAGCAGTAGGGGGCTCGGGAAGCCAGGGCACACCAGGGGAGGGGGTGCCTGTGACAGGGCTGTCTCGGGGCTGCTGCACGGGTGCCCTCTCCATGCCCAGCAGCCGGTCTCAGCAGCGCACAGCAGCTCAGTTAGGAAAGTGATCCAGAAAGTGGTTCACGGATGCCCTCACTTACTTCAACCCACTAGGCCATGACGTAGGATTATTTGCATCAGTTTATTATTTCTATCCATTTATTATTCCTGATATAACAGTGTGTGGAATCAAGATGGTATTCATAAAATGTGTTACTTGGCAAACCAAAATTATTATGTTGGTATTTTTAAATTAGCATTTTCAGGGTTGAAAATAATTATTGCCTAGAATGTGGGAAAACATTCTAAAAATACATAACAAAGCATCAAATACCTAAAATATAGAAAGAACCTCAACAAATCAAACAAAAGTTAACCCAATAGAAGCAGTGGCTGACATGAGAGAGGGAGTCCCGGAAGAAAATCTCCAGCAAAAGGACACAAGAACGTGGGTAGAAATCAGAATGATGTAAGTTACGACAGGAGGCAGAACTTCAGACCACCAGGTCTGACAACAGGCAGTGACAGACACACAGTAGGGCCAGCACACACGCTGCTGGTGGGAGTGGAAAAGAACCCAGCTGCTCTGGAAAGGAACTGGGCTGTTGCTTGTAACATGGAAAACCCAAATGCCATGCAACCCCACAATTTAATTTATACTCAGAGACTCTTGAACGTGTGCCCCATGAGAGACATACAAGGAGTTTATCACACATCGCTCCTAAGACCCTCAGACTGGAACGATCCTAATTGTTCATCCATGTGGACCTGGACAGACAGGAGCAAGGTTTTAGTGGGAAAAGATAAAGCAGAATAAAGGAAGACGCATTTGTGAATTACCTTGAAAAAGTATGTGAAGGCAGTTCTTGACATACATGTGTAAATGTCTATACTTCCAGGTATCTGAAAACAGGCTCTGGAAGGACACTGCACAAATCCGCGGTGTGCAGTCCCACCCAGGAGGGGTGGACGTAGGGAAGGCTGGAACAGTGATGGACACTTACATTTACTACAAAAAGGTCTGCAGCCAAGATGAAGAAGGGTTATATTTGTATTTAACGATCTATTAAAATAAAAAAAAGGGTAAAATAAATGAATGTGCATAGATGGTTCAATCTGGGAGAAACGTGGCCTCCTGTGTGGCTAAAGAGCGCTGTCTCAGCTATGGTTAGAAAGGACCCACAGATGGGCCTGGTTTCCACACTGCAGAGATATGAGCAAGAAAAACACGTCAGGACACATTTATCTACTCCTCTGTCCCGGAGACAGGTGGTGGAAGGTGTTGCTCTGCAACCCAAGTTCCATTCTTAGAGATAAGATTGTGGCTAAGAGCATGTTTCCTGAAACTGTTTTTATTCTTACTGTTTTGACATCTCCCACCAGCATGACCAACCATGCTCCTGAGTTTCTCAAAGCCCTACAGGTGGAGGGCTCAGGTGCTGCATTTAACTCTGATGTGCCGGGCTGAGATCATTAAAGCTGTCCTGTCTGCATGTGTGTCCTGCAGGGACACAGGGCGCCACCAGCTACTGAGAAGATGCAGACAGTCTGCTCCAGCCCTCAGCAGCTGGCTTCTCAATACCAGCCTGGGCTGTCAAGCGCCTCCCTCAGGCCACGGAGCATGGCGTGGCTTCTCCCTACCCCTGGGCTGAGGGGGAATGAGCCAGGGACAGAGTGAGGGAGGCGGAGAGGAGGTGAGCAGGGACGATGGAGACAGGGCACTGAGGCCGCCTCCTGCAGCTCTGACCTCAGCCTTGGGTCACTGAGCTGGACCTCCTCCACACTCCGTCCTGCCTGATCCTCTGGAGACAGGATGTGGGATTCTAAACAACCAACTAAAACACGGTGCTAAGTATCAGGAAGCAAACCTGTCCCCCTTTTTTGAGGGAAGCTGAAAGTAATTGACTGAAATTGATAGAAATATCAGAAACACATCAGCCATAATACTGTTCCTGTCTTGAATGAAAATTAAAAAAAAAACCTTTATAATTTTTACGCGTGATTCATTGTATGTCTGGTTATAAATATTCTGAATGGGTAAAAATTATGCCCAATATTTAAATGAAATATATGAAAGCTCATTCATAAAAATTATTTGTTTATATCCTTACAGCCTCCTCTTAGAAGCACATTTTCACAACTTACTTTGTTTATGCACTGCAAGTGAAAATTAAATGAATGAATCAAAATTCTACATTTATGCTTGTTACACCACAAAATAAGAATTAGTAAACATTCAGCGTGTGGTTGTAGATGAATGTTAATACACTTTAGCTAAAGCACATGTATGATTTATGCCCATTTTTTAATTTAAATTAGCTGCTTAATGATGCATAGCTACTCCCGTCTCTTTATTCAGGTACCGATGTGGTTTAATTTCAGGCAGAATCAGAAGACGCTCTCTAGACTGGATTGCACACCCTTGGGTAACACGTCCTCACAGAGACGCAGAAGGAGCACGTAGTCCTATACCTGAACCTGTGAATTTTTATTATTTTAAAGGAAGCTTGTATCGTGTCTGTCGAACTTCTTAAAGACAGGTGAACACTGCAGCAGAGTCCTCAGTATGTTCTAAAATGGGACTCACAGGGGATGTTAAGCATTCAGGATGGCAACGGCTGGGAACAGATGGACGCTGCAGGCTTTGGCTAGGCCACCAGACGCAACACCTGCCTTTAGTTTTGCTGATCCTTCAGGAGCAGCTGACACATCACGGTCACTCTGGATGCACATTCCTGTGACCCTCGACAGAAACAGACCCCAGCACCTCATGCAGCTATTGGGTATGGGCATCTGGGAGTTTAGCACCAGGAGGAGACAGACCTTTGTGCTCAAAGCCCTGAGTTCTTTGACGGAAGCAGACAAAACACCACTGAAATCAGCTGCCATTTCCTAGGTCCAGATGGGGGTCCAAAGTCTGGCCTGTGAGTGTGAATGAGACTGGAGAGGAGGTGCCAGGGCTGCTGTCAGTAGGAGAGGGAAAAATGCTTATTTATGCTGAAGGAAAACATAGCTGCCCCCTTACACAAAATATGGGAACAGCCGTCTCTTGATGGCCAAAGCCACCAGGAACAACTGATGAAGCAGTAATATCCCCAAGCCTCCCCACACAGGAAAGCCTGACACCCTCCCCTCCTCAGCATGATGACTGAGAAGGGACAGACACACCCCTCTTTTGGGGCCGGAAGTTTCCTCAAGGCCTTATACGTGGTTTGCACAGGATGACCCTCTATTAGCTACAAAGTGGCGATGACAGAGTCAGGGACCTAGTAATTAACAAGCTAGAGAAAGAAGTATTTCCCGAAGAAGCAGGGGTGGCGGTATCTCTCCAAATGCACAGGGGTGTGAGAACCACCTACGTGTGGGGACTGAATGGATGGTGAATTGGGGCGCAGGCGAGATGTGCTGCTGGGGACAGAAGACGGTGACCCTGTTCCCTGTGACAGTGCTCAGGGCTGGCTGTGAGAAGGAAGAGCTATCCTTCAAGGAAGAGCTATCCTTGAAGGAAATTAAGATTGTTAATCCAACCAGGCCAGCGGTGTCAGTGAGGGGCCCTTTGGAGAGTCCCAGAACCCTCTGACTTCACTCCTCTCCCCTGTTGGCTGTGCCCTGGCAGACGGCCTCTGGGTCTGAGCACCCTCCTGCATGTGGGTCCTGACTCTGACAGGAAGGCTGACAGGGCTTGACAGGCCACTGGGTGTAGGAAGTGTCACAAATCGAGGTTGAGGTCTATGTCTGTGGGTGATGGTGGAGTCTAGGTCCATAGATAACAGATGCAGGTCCCGCTTGGCTGGTTCATCTCCGCTAAATCGTGCCAGCCCAGCCAAGACAATCTCTTCAGTTTATGCACCATTTTAGATTGCCTTTAACATTTTTCTTTTCTATAATACCAGGGGTAAATTCTCTTAGGCAAAAGGAAGAAACGTTCCTAATACCAATGAGGCTAAAGGTCAAAAGGCATCAAAAAATGATACAAATCCTCTTCCATCCAGGGATAACTCAGCGTAACACAGCCTAGTTTCTGCCAATCCCATACTGTGAAAAGTAAGCTGATGGAGACAAAGCTTGGGAACGGAGGACGCTGACTCCGTCCTTTCCCAGATCCCTTCCCAGAAAACTGGATCCGAGTTTTAAGGAAGAAACACAAAAAGAAGCTGAAAGATTTGCTTTTATTTCTAGCCTTCACGGTTCATCTATTTACCTACTAACATCAAGCAAGTTACAATGTTGACATCCAGTTTTGTGACTTCTATAGCAATTGTTCTCTTACTATTAATCAGGCCTTTGTCCACCCTCGTACTGTCACGATTGCACATTTCATACCTTAGGTGCTAACTTCCCTGACAACCAGGACCATTCTTTGCAGCTTCACTGTGGAATCCAACAAATATTGACTAGTAGATCTTACAAAAACATGGCAATATGAGTCTAATTTGTTGCTGTATAATTCAGAATAGACTAAGAAAAACAATAAATGCAGTAATTTTTACTATGTGTCAGCCACTGTTTCAGAGAAGTGACATACATGACATCCATTCATCTTCATGACAACCTTTAAGGAAGCAGCAGGATTATCACCTCTTTTGCCACTAAGGAGACTGGGGACAGAAGCATCAAACAACTTGTGGAGGTCCATGAGTCACAGTCTGCCTGCAGGGCCCAGCTTTCAATGACTGAGCTTGCACTGAGTCTCTGGGGACGCCCTTCCATGGCTGTTTTGTATTTTGTGAAGACTGCATGACCCACTTTGAGGCTCTCGGTGGGGCAGGAGGTCTCATAATCTGCCCCCCTCGTAGAGCTGCCCTACACTGTGGCTGGTGTCTCAGACAGTAGTCGTGACCCAGTGGGTGGGTCATAAGCAGACTTTGAAACTAAATTAAATTAGATGAGACTAACAGAAAACATTACAGTGTGTGCCACATGGTAAGAGGCGTATTGTTTTGGGAAGCGTTTGTTTCCTTTACATACACACACAGGTACGTGATGAAAGCTACTTGTTCACAAGTTTGCCGCCCAAGTCCTTCCAGCGAGTCATGCTACTTCAACATAGCAGGTGCCTGACAACGGCTGTTAAATTAACCAATGAAGGCCTCAGTGAGTACTTGTAGGGCAGGGTATTTATAAAGCTGGGTGAGATCATGCTGCAAGTCAAGGCTTATTGCTAGGTACTTATGTGATTTTTTTTTTAGGAGTGGGTAAATAAAGAAAACAGGAAACCAAAGCATAGCAAAATACATGCAAGTGTACAAATACTGTCACTGTCTTACCTCTGCGCCCAGGGTACACGTGAGGGTAGTATTCATAATAAAGGTCTGGCTGATCAAGATTTCCAAAGGGTTCAAATTCCATTTCCGCATTCTGGAAAAGGCCCAACTTCACCAGTAGTGCCAGCCTCACAAACCAAAGCTAAAAACACAAAATATGGTGGAAAAGCAGGTTATCTGCACGTATCAAGTTCAGAAATTCCTAATCCTTACTGATTTATATCAGAGGTAAATCTCTAACATATTAAAATAGGGTGAACCTAACGTTCTATCTTTGCAGCTTTGCATAACCATGTTTATAAAAACACTCTTGAAGCTGGGCACAGGAGCACATGCCCTTTTTAGTCCTAGCTACTCGAGAGGTTGAGACAGGAAGATCACTTGAACCCAGGAGTTTCAGTACAGTGTGGGCAATACAGCAAGATCCTATCTCCAACAAAAAAGAAAAAAGTAAAAACCATCTAGGGCTTAGTAACAACAATGTAAGCAATTTTACATTACTGTTTACTCAGTTAAGTAAACAAGATATAGTGAGCAGACTGTGTGTGCAAAGCACTACACTCTATGTTTTGAAGAGGCGCAAGCACAGCCCTTTCCAAAGGAGCATGTATCATCTGGGGAGTGGGAATGATGGCAGGAATTGGGAATTGGGAATTGGCAAGAGGAGGGTGGGGCAGGAGAGCAGGGCGAGGCCGTGCTTGAGCACTGTCCAGAAGGGCGCAGAACTTCCAGAGGTCACAGGTTAAGGAAGGACCTATAGGTGCCGGGAGTGGTCAGCCCCAAGTGGCCAGCACGCAAAGCGCGTTGAAGAAGATGGCAGGAATTCACATCCGGGAGCTCCAAGGTCAGAGACTTTCAGAATTACAAGGCATCTTAAATATGACCTGATTCAATGTCAACTTACTGATGAGAAAAATGAAGCTCGCTAAGTATTCATTGATGGGTGAAAGGGAAACACTGTTCAATCTTACAGAAGGGAACCCTGTCGTCTGTGATACCTGGAACGAAGCTGGGGGGCATCCCATGGTGTCAAACAAGCCAGGAGCAGGGAGGCAGAGGCTGCACGTTCTCACTTGTGTGGAATTTAAAAAGCTCAACACACGGGAACGGAGCACAGAACGGTGGTTACCAGGGGCTGGGGAGGGGGCGGTGTCTGGGAGATGCTGGTCAAAGGACATGGGATTTCAGCTGAAAAGGAGGAATGAGTTCAGGAGGTCTGCACAATGCGGTCACCACAGTAACAGCCATGCGTGACACCCTTAAAAACTGCTGACAAAGAGTTTAAATTTCTTACTACAAAAAAGCCCCAAAATGTTATGTGAGGAAATGTGTATGTTATTAGCCATTCCACAATGTCTACATATTTTAAAATACTGTGTTTCACATAATAAACATAACATTTTTATTTATCAAATAAAAACTGAAATAAGCTTAAAAATGAGGTAAAAGGAATTTCTAAAAATCATATACAGCAAGTAACAGAACTAAAAGATAAGAAGCAAGCTGAGTGTAATGGTCTTTTTTTTCTTTTTAACAGATGAGGTCTTATTATGTTGCCCAGAAAGGACATGAACACCTGGGCTCAAGGAACTCTCCTGCCTCGGCCTCCCAAGCAGCTGGTCCTGCAGGTGCAGCCACCGTGCCAGGCAGTGGGAAGCTGGTCACGGTGTTTGACCTGCTCGGCTTCCAATCAGGCCAGTCCTCCCTCCTTACCCACTCCCAGGAGGTCAGCACGCTGCTGTGGAGCTCGGTGTGGACACCCCATCAGCACAGAGCACTGTCGCCCACAAGTCCTGGGCTCAAACGATCCTCCCGCCTCAGCCTCCTGCGTAGCTGGGGTTCCAGGCACGCCTGGCACAGCTGCTCAGCGGGGACGCAGGATGACCAGAGCGGGATGCGAGACTGCCTCAGGGGCAGTTTGCTGAGCGAAGTAAGTTCACACAGGAGGCCTGAACGGGAGATAGTGACGGGTTTGAAGAAAAATAACCTAGGATTTGGTGAACTAGTGGGGGCAGGGGGGAGACACGTGTCTAAAGCCAGAGCTGCTCTTATCTTCCTATGCTCCATCCACTCTTCCGGGAAGACACTGCAGAAAAAGCCTGTCTGAAATAACCACAGCAGCAGCTCTCCCCAGACGCTTCCCTTTCCGAAGCTCTTCATAGTTTGGGAGAGTCTGGTGATCTCTTTAGTTCTGGGGAGTCCCCTATAAGGTAGAGTAATGGCTGAAACAACCACCCCAGAAAAAAGCAAGAATTTATAAACTTTTGTAGTTGTTCCTTCTCATCAGAGAAGTTTCCTTTTGTTCATAACTCTGTTTTATGCATTCCTTTGTAAATTTTACAGCAAGTGATATTATCATACCAGGAGGAGCAAAGCCAGGGCACAAGGACTGGGTGCAGACAGCACCACCCTCCTCACTGCTTTCCCCCAGGCCAGACAACCAGGGGGCCTGGGCCACCTGCCAACCTCAGCCACACCCCATCTCGCAGAATATCCTGCAGCAAACTTCTGGCAAGACAGCGTGGATTGAGAATCCCAGTTCCCATGGGTGTAAGAGAAACAGCAAAGTTAAGAAAGGAAGAAGGAGGGTAATTTCATACTGAGATTAAGCTCAGATTATGAAAAGTCATTTTTTTTGGCTTAGTGCCTATAGCACAGTGGTTATGGTGCTGGCCACATACACTGAGGCTGGTGGGGTCGAACCCAGCCTGGGCCAGCTAAGCAACAATGACAACTGCAACAGTGTTGAGGCAGGTGCCTGTAGTTCCAGCTACTTGGGAGGCTGAGGTAAGAGAATCGCTTAAGCCCAAGAGTTTGAGGTTGCTGTGAGCTGTAAGGCCACAACACTCTACAAAGGGTGACATAGTGAGACTCTGTCTCAAAAACAAAAACATTCTCTTTTTGTTCTCAAATTATTTTTACTGGCATGAAAGGCCAGGGTCTCTTCCGTGTTCCCAAACTATTGTAAGCCAAATAAAAGTATAGCAACCAAAAGGTGTCTCACCTGCAGGGAGTCTGTGGTGTGGCTGGTGGGCAGCCCGCTCTTGCCATAGCCCTGGCCATGAGCTGTGAGGAGGCGCCCGCAGAGGTCCACTGCTGCCCTCCAGTTTCGGCAGCTCTGTAAGATACAATGGGATGTGTGGTCAGATGCACACACGGGACAGAGGGACGTGTGACTGGACACACACAGACAGTTGGGACACGTGTCCAGACACACACGCAGGACAGGAGGGACGCACGTCCAGACACACACGCAGGACAGTTGGGACGCACGTCCAGACACACACGCAGGACAGTTGGGACGCACGTCCAGACACACACGCAGGACAGTTGGGACGCACGTCCAGACACACATGCAGGACAGATGGGACGCAG
>CAUYON010023209.1:0-15074 GCA_963573935.1 Arctocebus calabarensis
GGCGCCTGTAGTCCCAGCTACTTGGGAGGCAGAGGCAAGAGACTCGCTTGAGCCCAGGAATTGGAGGTTGCTATGAGCTGTGATGCCATGGCACTCTATCCAGGGTGACAGCTTGAGGCTCTGTCTCAAAAAAAATAAAAAATAAATAAAAAATAAAAAAAAATAAAATAAAATAAAAATTAAAATATTGAAATGCAATTGAAAATGTCATTCTTATTACATAATTTGCCAACTAATTTAATTTGACTCAAGTGAAAAATGGAATTAACCTTTAATGTGTAACTTGGAAATTAAAAAGTCTTACAGAGATTCATTCTACCTTGCCCCTTGTGATTGGCATGGGGTACCATACTGTGGATTTGTTTTGTCCCATAGAATTGAGCTTAACAACGACTTCTTCTTTTAAGAATTTAATCTTCTGCTCTCTTATATCTGCAAGAGGAAAGTATAGAATCTCTACTGTTATGCTAATAATCTCTATCCCCATCACGATTACATATTTCTTTCCATGCGTTAACAGATTTTAAGACACTTTATTATTTTTTGCTACTTATAGAGGACAACATACACTTACCCTGTTTCTCAAATCTTACTCTGAATTGGTTCCAGGTCTGGTCAAAATTATAGCCAAAATGAGTTACAGATTTGCTCCTTTACTTTCTTCCTACCATACTTAGAGTAGATGAGCCCTCTTTATCTTTCAAGTAGAATACTGCTACTTCTACCTATGCTTGGCTTTTACTTTTAATTTTATATAGCAACAGCCGTTCCAGGCTGGATAGTCAAATCTCTGTTATAAGTCATTGTCCTTTAGGAATTTAAAGGCTACTGCCTTATTACTAATTTCTAGAGAACCTCCACAGTTACACAAGTACCTTGTCATTTCTCTACCTCCTGCCCCCAAATTATTTTGCATGGCGTGTTTTGTCTTTTTTATTCCTTAACAATATTGATCATTTGACAGATGTTCTCCAGTGACTGAGCACACGCACGCACACACACCAACACACTCACCCCTAGGGCATGGTGCCTTTAAATAACAAATGAACAGAATCTCTACTTTACCAAAAGCTATCTACCAAGAGCCAGGCACTACACCAGGGGTTTCTATCAAGCATCACTCTTTTTTGAAGTAATTCTACTCAGTGTTCCAAATAATCATGTAATATGACCTGATTAGGTGAGTTAACTGACATATAATAGAAATGTTATTTGTGCTCTGTCCTTTGTACTCAAGATTTTATGTTTTTAAAGTGGCTGCATTTGAATAATTCATAAAATACTATATCTTTGGGGATTTTTTTAAAGGCACTTGTATGGCTTTTATTTCAGGTATATTTACCTTCAAAATTAGTGAGTGGCTTACCTATTGATTTTTGGGTGGTTGATTGATAACTGTACTATCTTTGTATATACATCCTCTTTACAAATATTTTGGGGAAATTGTTATTTCCCACAGAGCTTGTTTTCTGCTTTTGGTAACACTCCATTTCACCTCGAGTACAATCTCCCCTTCAACACATTTTGATCCTTACCATGACACCAAGTGACATACAGCGTATATGCAGACATCAGGAGGCTGTCCACATTCTGTAAGATTTTCAAGTTTAGGGACAGAAGCAAATTCTCAAACATTGTCATATTTTACCACAATTATTTCCCTTCACTAGCGATCTTTTGTGATGAGATAAGTTCATAATGCACTAGCTATTCTGTGTACAATGAGGAACAGGGGTGAGAAGGAGGGTGGTCCACCTCATCAGAGAGAATTTTACCTCTGACATTACCAGGACCTGGTGATAAAACAGGCCTGCTTTGAGTCAGTTTTATCACCGTTTTTGAATTCTTTAGAGAAAATGTACATTCTTCTTGCAGACCTCACCCACCCTCTCCTCTTTGTGTCATAGCCAGACTGTTACAATTAACTTATTGTGAATATATTAATCACTTCCTATTAACCCTACCAGTAAGAATGGATTTCTGCCTTGACGTTATGGTGATATGCCAACACATTGTCCCCAAAGCTGGAAAAATGAGCTCAACAATAGTTTATCTGTCACACTCATAACCTGGGACAAAAACAACACTACATGCCACACAGGGCTTCATGAGCATTACAGATGGAGATAGAGTGAACACCCTGGGGCTGTGACAGGCAGGTTCTATAGGATCAAGAGAGTGAGGTAATGCTTGGTTACCATCACCCTGATTACCATGGAAACATTTTATTGGCTGGTTTGCATAATTCTGTGGGCTGGCAAGGAACTGAAACGTGTCACTCACGGACAATAAGGGACTGTTCCTGGTCCCTCTGAAAAAGAGAGTTTTTAGGCTGAGGACTTTATCTATGAGAACAGAGTTGGGAGGGGAACCTGAAGGCAGACCATTCTCAGTCCTCTCCATTTAACCAGATGTCAAGACACCTTACTATGTTGATCCTTGATTTTAGGAGTCATAACACAGTGTAATGTCGAATATTTTGTGAGGCTAAATACCTGTGAGATTTATATGCCACTTAAGCAACAGTTTGTGAAATTAAATTATATATTTTATTTATTACTGGTATGCATGTAAGGTTTGTTAATTCATAGGTATTAACCAATTTTTAATCAAAATAACAAATATCACAATTATAGGTTTCAGTGAATTGTTACCTAACATATTGGTAGCTTAATCTTAAAACTAAGATTTTAAAATATTAATTTTTAACTGGTTTTTTGAGACACAGTCTCACTCTGTCTCTCTGAGTAGAGTACCATGTAGTCATCATAGCTCACAGCAACCTCAGACTCTAGGACTCAAGCAATTCTCTTGCCTCAGCCTCCTATGTAGCTTAGAGTATAAGCACCCGCTATTATACCTGGCTACTTTTTGCTTTTCTTTTTTTTTCTATTGTTAGTAGAAATGAGATCTCACACTCTTGCTCAGGCTAGTCTTGAAAATTTCAATATCTTAACTATGATTAGAGCCTGTCATAAAAGCTCTTTGTTAACACGATTTTTGCTTTCTACCTAATAGCTGATATAGAGTAGAAGAGATAAGTGATTCCTTGAAATATGTCTGCATCTATCATATTCCTGAAATACTGAATTGATTTTATTTTTCTATGGCTTCCTGTGATTTTCTGCAAGCAATCATCTGCATGTTTTAAAATAACAGTCTGTGTTTGGAGTTTTTATGTTGTCTCCATTTCCACTGCCCAGTCATATAATGAAAGAGTCTCTAGGCTTTTGGGCAGAATGAGTTATCAGCCCACAAATATTTGGCAAGATACAAATTATTTTTTTACCTTATAAAAGAAAAAGTTGAATCAAGTTATCAGGAACACAAGCTATTTCCTTAAAGGCACGAATATAATGCCATTCTGCTATTAAATATCCTCACCATGAGGCAGCTGTCCCTGAATAAGAAAATCATTTTAATCATTTAAAATGAATGGTCTAATCCCTAATTGGGTCAATAATCATGTCCAAGTCATAGAGAAATGTATTACTATTTGACTCATAAAAATATATTTTAGTGGGTATTATAATATAGTTGAATATTCTAAACACAGAGTATATGTGCAGATATGAGGTTTACCAAAAATTTTTAAATCCTTCCCAATAATCATACCACCAAGCTGAAAATATTATCCAATATCAACATCTTTACTTGTAATTAAAACCAATTAAGCTTAATTTTGTTTTGAACATATTTTTATTTTACTAATGCAAGCTTATCTGGGGCACCCTGCAGTGTAAAAAAAGTCACTGCATGAAAGTTTAGTTTTTATATTCATATTCATTATCTTCCAATTTATCTCTTCTGTCAGAAGACTAGATGTTCCTAAACTTAATGCCACATCAAACACTTCTCTTGAAAATTTTTAGGTCTTACTAAATATTCTGAACTGACCCTTTTTTATCCTTTATTAAAACACACACAGCAATAGATTAATCAAGTTTGTCCCACAAATGCTATTCTTATCATCTCAATACATATTCAGTCATTTTATAATCTTTCCAAATAAATCTGTTACTCATCTGATTGATCACCCCAGCTGTATTATGTCCTCTCAGTTCACTTGGTATGTACAGTTTGACAGAGAGGCATTTACTCCTCTGCTATGCGTCATGAAGCACAGAACATGCACTGGGAAAAGCTGACATTAAGCATGGATTTTCCCTGTTTTCAATGAGTCCATAGTGATTAGGAAAATAAGTCCAGGTATGAATGTTTTCCATCTTCATCAATTTTAAAAAGTTATTCTTGCTATCTCAACCATAACATCTTTCATGTATCTGTTTTTCATGGCTTTCCCCCAAACTTAGTAACTTTTCCCTTTCCTGCACCTCAACAGGCAATCACAAGCTTCTATGTACTAGCTGATATATAACATAATTGAGCTGCTTCAACTTGTCATTATCATCACCCAAGTTAGTCATGTTAATATTTAGAGTTACTTTTTCTAACTAGATGATAGTTTTTCCTTAAGTGAGGAAGCTATGCTTTATTATATATTTACTATTTTACTATTTTTAATAGATGTCAGAACATGAGTCATATGATAGCTGTTCAGAAATGAGCTGGCATAGAATGCAAAAATTTAACTGAGTAGGTAAATATAGGGAGTAGAGCAGAGAATAGGTGAATACCTCTGACCTTTGCTACTCAAAAAAGTGGTCCAGGGTTTAGGAGTGTCTGCATAATGGGGCAACTTTTAGAAAAAGGGAACCTTGGGTCTTACAGGTTTACTGACTCCTTATCTGAATTTTAACAAAATTTTCAGGTTATTTGCATATCAAAGTTTGACAAATACTTTATGGGACCATACTTTAATGAATAGAGGCACTAACGTCATTGCCATCAGGGTATACGGATCTTTTGGATGATAAGCAATGTACTTGAAGTTGAATTCAATTGATTAGAGAGGTATACATATGGTAGAAAGAAAAGGAGAATAAGGTTTAGTGGACACAAAGGCTTTTATTCTTACCCAGATGAGTCAGACAAGGGGATAAGAATGAAGAAACTTCTTAGTTTACCTGGTTTAGGCTTTGAATGATGATTGATTATGTTCTGGTTATGTTAATTATTAGAATGAAACACCAGGAAAAAGTTATATGTTCTTCACTTTGACTTATTCAACATAGGTTATAAAGGCTCATATTTAACAAAGAATGGATATTATAATCACTCACGGAACTTTTTAAGTATCTTCATAACCTGGATCAACCCAAGGTATTTTAATTAAATAGATTTGACAGGAGGTTGAGGTTTATATGCTTTTAAATATACAGAGGTTTGAGTAGAGAACTGGGCTTATTAAATCAATTGCATTCACTATACTCACTGGCGTTGCAATGTAGTCACCAAATTAGCAACACATCATTTGCTGGTTAATATTCTGTACCTCCCACTTTCTCTTGAACAGACTAATTCTGACTTAAATTTTCTAAGTTGTAATGGGTGTTGTCCTGTGAGGTAACATCCTTTCTTTCTCAAATTCCAGTTGGTTATCTGAAAAGTTTTCTTGATGATACAGAGTTTTAATGCAAAGTTTTCAATAATACAAATTAAAAGAAGAGGAAGAAGGAGGAGGAGAAAAAAGAGGTCAACAGGAAGGCAACCTTGAAAATAAAGAAGAATAAAAGCAAGGGAAAGAAGAGAGAAAAAAGAGAAAAACATGGAGAACAGGAAAAACTAGATGAAGAAAAAGTTGGAGAGGAAGGACAGACATGACAGAAGAAAAAAGAATGAAGAAGAGAAAAGTAAAACAGAGGAAAGGGAAAGGAAGAAAAAATTAAATAAAGGAAGAGAACTACAGCTTTTATTCAGTGATTTGTTGATTTTTTCTTATGCTACAGTTTAATACCCAAGAGGAAAATCTTCTTTGCCAACAACATGAGAGCTACATCTTTTATTCTGCTAAACAGAAGTGACAACTTCTCCTCTGTCTTCTTTTGTACTATTATTGTTATTTTCAAACATTTCAGTGACGTTGGAAATGTGACATTTGTGGATTGACAGCCTAACACGTAAAGTAAAAATGTTTACCTAGTGAAGTCATATGTGTCCCAGCATTTGAATGAGCATTTTAGGCATCATCTGCCCAAGTGAACTCTAGAGATTTTGCCATTAGTCATTCTCAGAATCTTGGGTTGTTTTGTTCTAGTTTTCAGCTTTATAGCATTTTATGATTTTATATTGCCTTCTATCAGACTGGTGACATTCAACAATAATAGAAATAAGGCAGCATAAGGTGACTATTCATAGAGCAACCAGTTAGACTTCTCAGAATTAGCAATAATCTTAAGTAAATATATAAAAATATCTGCATGAAATAGCACATACACGTACACATACATCTCTCTCAATATATGCTAAATGGCCTGTTTTATATCTACTGCCAAGCCTGGAGAATGAAAACTAAAATTCACACACAATTCTAGAGCCATTATGTGATTTTTTTTTTTTTTTCTGGCCAGGGCTGGGTTTGTACTCGCCACCTCTGACATATGGGGCCGGCACACTACTCCGTTGAGCCACAGGTTATGCCCACCATTATGTGATTTTCATCCAATAAAGAATGAATGTATGGGATCTGGAAAGGGACACAAAAATCAACAGATGAAATGTATTTGAGGGGCTCTCTGCTGCCTTGTACCACAGGTTCGATGGATTATCTACATTCTCTCACACGTGATTCTACTTCGAAGAGAAGCTGATTTCTAGGTGGTTAACAAACCATCTATGTAATCATATTGTGTTCATACACCGTTCTAGAGAGTAAATCTCACAGTGAGGAGGTTATGAGAGGGTGGAGGAGAAGTAAGGGAGATTTGTTTGCAGAAATATCAGGACCTCTCTTGGCAGTTTTTTGAGGAAATATACCAGGTCTCCCTCTGCCCGCCCCTGCTTTATGCATCCATCCCCACCCCCACACAGTTATGCACATATACAGGTTCCTTATTGTATTACTAGCATAATATATAGCATCCCTTTCAAGTTTTTGAGGTGTGAGGAGGGATGAGAACCAATAATGTAGATAGAAATAATGACAGAATAGTAGTGGGGGGGATTGTCAGATCATGGGCAACTCTGCCTCTATCTATGTAAAATGTAGCAAGTTACCTGCATTCTTTCCCATATTTTCCTTACCAAAAGAAAGTTGTAACATACTGAATTATAAGGGTCATTTCATTTCCACTGTCCTCTAATACTATGTGCTTTAGAATTGATTTAAATTTAGAATTCTGCAGTTTTAGTAGACTCCAACAATCTCAAGTTATATAGCTCACAACTATATTCAAGCTAGATGTTTGTCATATATTTTAGCATATTTGGAAAAGATTTCATTTGTTTCTCCATTTCTTAATTTTACCTCATCCTGTTTTCTACACTAAACCCACTAACCCCAAAAAATAAGAAAAAATTTCACTTTACAAATCAGTTTCTACTTTTTTCTTCATTATTATGTAAATTATATTTCAGATGTTACTGCAGATGTTTTAAAATTTTGTATGTATGCTGATTTTAAAGGGTCTAGTCTATTTACTTTCCTGTCCAATTTTTTTTTCTAATTCACTAATTACTTAAGTAATTTTATTTGTTATTTTGTTTGTATTCAGTGATACATTTTTTTCCCCACAATCAATGATCATTCTTATCTTCTCCAGTGCTGGAGAAATTGATATATATTCTGGGCATAGATTCATCTTTGAAAATAATAATAGAATACATTCAACTAATTTAACTAGTGTTAGGATGAGTATGTTTATGGCCTACAAATACTTTTGTGCAGTGCTTTGCACATTAGTAGATGGGTTTTATTCTGGGCATGCCAGAACTTTCATAACCTAAGAATAGCTTTTCTATTTTGTTCAAATTAATGTTTTATTCACTTATCCAAATTAACAGATGATGAATTTAAAATCATGATCAGATAAAATTTCTTTCTTCAGACCCATTGTCACAGTACATAAATGCAGCAGAAGGATTAAGATTTCAAATGGATGTGTCAATGGGGTTTATTGTTTAATAAACAATAATGCACAGGCACTATACCATGCAAATCGACTTCTTATTTTGACAGTGGCTACTGTTTTGAGAGAAACAATTTTCAGGGCAATAAGCGCACGCTAAGCAAAATAGCTTGTCTACACATCGTGCAAGAAGTTCAAGAAAGTAGCCAGGAATTGAACATAGAAAAACAGCTTTCACTGATTTGAGTCATTTCATATTCAGGGCACGTCCACCCTTTAGAATTTCTCTTGAAACATACTGTGTTTCAGACTCTGTGAATTCCAGTCACGTCTCTTTCCACTTGATTTATCCAGCTCACAGAACTGCTGCCGGAATCAAGGTCCCAGCCTCGTAATGGCAGCTCACCCTTGGAACACTGTAGGAGTACTGAGATAATAAAATTGTAGAATCTTCGTGTTTGTGAAGGCCTTTGAGAGACTCTATTCTATTCACCTACTCAAACTTAAATATCTCTTAAAAATGAACACTCAGGCTCCACTTGAATACTTTCTGTCACAGAGAGATAATAATTTGATTAATGGAAATCTTTAATGTTAGTTGGTTCTTTCTGATTTTCCCCATGTGTGTCTGCCAACTCGACAGAGTTGGTTGTCTTTCAGTCTCCTATTGCAATTCATAATCGTTTCATGACTATAGTTAAGCAGTTGAAGAATACAGCCTTAACCCTATTACTTGTCTCAGTTCTATGTGGATTTTTGCATATTTCTTATATAAGTTCATCTTCAGAACCTTTAACATGATAGTGTTGGGTGATGAGGACCCGGATGTCTGGTTCCAGTGTTTCCGGGTTCTTGGTTCCCAGTACTGAAGAAGGATTACTGGTACTGAGATGATGGAAAGAATGAGCAGAGCAAGCAGGTGTAAGCAAGGAAAGTGCCAAAGTTTTATTAACGATTAAAGCATAGTACATTCCAAAGAAAGAATGGGATGGAAGAGATGCTAAGTTTAATAAGTTTTCTCCTCTTATGCTGACTCACTTATTTTATGTTAAGGGTGTGCGTGGGGTGTGGAATATTCATTGTTTCTCTTGGAAAATGGTGTAGAAGTCCTGGAATTAGGAACCTTCTCCTTTTCTATCTTTGTAAGGCAATTTCCAGGAGTTGTCATAGTATTTGTAAACTTTCATGGCATGGGTCTTTTTATGATGTTGATGAGGTGAGTCATTTAGAAACACTGTTACCTTAACTATGCACATGCTCCAAAGACCCTCTTTGGAGGCACTGATCACATTTCTACTTTGTGGTTTTTCTACCACTTTCTGACTGGTTAGTCCTTGGAGACCCCCTATTGTAGACCAAACACCTGATCAGTCTTTGGGGATCCCCTTGACATGTCATCTATTCTTTCTTGGGAGCCCCCTTCCCTTAAGTCCTTATCAGGCTGTTTTCAAAACAACAGTATGACTACATTTATCTGTCCACATCAGAAAGTTCCTAAGATATTAGTTAGCCTCTATCTCAAGGCAACCCACCTGCAAGCCCCTGTACCTGTAAAGCTTTTTTTTTTTTTTTTTTTTGAGATAGGGTCTCACTTTATCACCCTTGGTAGAGTGCTATGGTGTCACAGCTCACAGCAACCTCAAACTCTTGGGCTCAAGTGATTCTCTTGCCTCAGCCTCCCAAAAACTGCAGTCCCCACCACAAAGTCCAGCTATTTTTATAGATGGGGTCTCAAACTCTTGTTGGGGCTGGTCTTCAATTCCTGAGCTTAAACAATCCACCCACCTTGGCCTCTCAGAGTGCTAGGATTATAAGCATGAGCCACTGTGCCTAGCCTTGTAAAGTCTTGATTAGCCCCATTCCTGGGACAACTCGGCACAACAGCTCAGGCCAACCTGACTCAAGCCAGTCCAAACTAGCATGCACCATCCAGCCTGCTCATGTCTACCTAACAATAGTAAATGTACATGTCAGACTGTGAGAAGCCAACTCCCAGATACAGATCAAGAGAATGATAACCAAGAAGATACAGCAAAATCCTCACTAATCTCTCTAAATTTCAGCTACAAGCAGTTTTTCATGTGGTTATTATTTTACTACAGGCTATCATGTTTTCAACTTACCTTTACTCATTTCAAAAACAGACCATTGGTTAGGCTGCTTTCAGTGACATTCACATGCCATTTTAGGTGGCTTCATGTGTATGCTATATTAAGAACTATAAAATACAAGCTCATCCTAATTTAAAATATCTTTTAAATATTACTCATGTATAATTAATGAATTTATGTGATAATTTTGATCCACATGGAACCTTCATAACACTTCTCTTTCATGGAGGAAATCAATAAATACAAAAATTCTGAAGAAGTAAATTGATGTATTTTATGTCTATCAACGTAAAGCACATGTGTTAATGAAATATAATATTGAAGCAGACTCAGACTCCTGTACAAGCTCTGCTACATTTTAATACATTTTAATTATGTAATCTTGGAAATTTTATTTAACCTTGCTTGCCTTGTTTTCTTGTATGTAAAATGTCTGTGATATCTATATTCACCTCACTGTGTTATTGTGAGGTTCCAATATATAAACATTAGCATAGTGCATGGGACCTAGTAAGCTTGGCTTGACAGGTTCCAAATCTGTCAGAGAGTTTATGCTGACATGAAGGTGATGGTGACTGATTTGACGATGGTAATTGTGATAATGACAAGTATGTGGGCATGTCTAATTAACACAGTATTAAGAACAACAAAGAAGCAATACAAAATCTAGTGAAATTTTTTAGGCTGAGACAGAGAGAAAAATACAGATTGGTCAGATTAATCAGGTGTGTGAGTTAAGTTTCTTTTGTGTGCAAGGAAGGCTACAAGATCACTAACAGTAAGAAGTGTCTATGGTTAGAGTGAAGCTCAGCAATATCAGAAGCTGTGGTGTGAAGTATCATATTCCTCAAAGTTCCTGTGTTGGAACTATAATCCTCAATAATGGCAAAAGATAGATGTTTAAGACCTGATTAGTTCATTAGGACTCCACCCTTCTGAATGAACTAATATCATTTTCCCAGGAGTGGGTTAGTTATCATGAGAGTAGCCTTCTCATGAAAGGATACTCGGCCCCTGTTCTCTCTCTGTCTCTCACACTCTTTTGCCTTTCCATCTTCTGCCATGGGTACAAATCACGAAGTTCACCACTCAGTTACACCATCATGCTCTTGGATTTCCCATATTCCAGAATCATAAGCCAAATAAATTTCAGTCTTAGGTATTATTTTACATCAGTAGAAAACAGTTTGTCAACAGGTTAATACAATGAAATAACTACATGAATTTACCCTGTCATGACACCAGAGTAAATAAAATAGAGCCAAACAAACTTCTCATCCAAAACCAAAAACAAATATAAACCAAAAAAAACCCAAAAATGGTAGACAGCAATGGAAAAAAAAATTTAGAAAGGAAATGGAAGAATAGTAACAGACTTTGCAAATAGGAAATGCATACGGGGTACCTCTAGAACTAGATAGCTGATTTATGTTTCCTGACCTCAGAAAATCTTGAGCACCATGCACCACAGAAGAAATGCTACAGTGATTTTACTGGCTCTATAATTGAAATAAGGAGATGACACAGGGCTAGAAACAAGAGAATAAAGTTAAAACTTGTGCATAACAAAAACTAAATTTGTAATAAAAACAAACAACTTAATAAAAGATATACATTACCCAGACAAATAAAAGAACAAGATTGTATGTACTAGAAATAAGAAGACTGACAATTGGTATACAAGAGACTTTTCTAACCTTATCTACTTATGGATCCTCGTCTACATAATGGTATATAAAAAGTTACTTTTCCAGGCCTGGATCTCCTTCTTGCCCACTGAATTAACTTGATGTTAGAGGCACAGCTACTCTATCTTTGAAACATGTAACATGCTGATGCAATTAACTACCTGATTTTGCATTGCTCTTACTCATACTGATAGTTGGATTATAGTTTTAAAAACTGTTATTGATCTTATTAGTATTTATCCTTCCTCCATAAAATGATGTCTTCAAGAAAAATTTATAATTCCTTTTAAGAACTAATGTTAAACAACTTCTTCATTAATATGTGATATTTTAGAAGAATCACAACAACCAACTTTGTCCTTTGAAACATCATTTGTTTTGCAAAAGGGAAGAGAATATGCCTGGGCTGAAATTTATTCTCTCCCTCTTCAGTTGTTATTAAGTTTTCTCAATGTCAAAGACATTCCTGGTGGGTTCACAAACTGGTGGGTTCAATCCCTTTGAACCAAAATGTTAGAAGTAATACACTCTAAGTTTAAAAGGTTTTCTTTTATTTTTGTCTGTACTTGTTGAAAAACTACCTTATGCGTATGGATTTCCATGACAAGATAGCATGCTACTACATTCTGAGAAATAAACACACAAATAGACATATTCTTGATGCCAGAACTGGTGACATAATTTGTGGGATGCAGTGAAAAATGAAGATATGAGTGTCTTTTTTCAAAAAGGCAATACGAGTTATTTAAACAAGCTCAGAACCTCCTTGAGCACAGGACCAACACAAGCCCATGCTCGATGCAACTTCCTCTTCAACAAACTCCCTGCTTTTTTTCACTTCCACAATATTTCTGCTGAAAGGGCTCTTATTTTTCCTGTCAAAGGCGGACTTCTTTTCATTGGCAAATCAAATAACAAAGATGCTGAGGAATGGCATAATTCCACTTCATAAGGACATTCCAGTGTCGTAAAATTACTACAGGCAGTACCCAAGTTACAAACACTTGAATCACATACAACTCACATTTGCGACTGGAGGCTACAACAGTAACTCCCGAGTTATAAACATCTAACTATCTTATGACTCGCAATTACGAATAAGGTCTATTATAGGTAGCAGATAAATGTACCTCTTCCAACTTACGTACAAATTCAATTTAAGAATAAACCTGTATAACCCATCTCAGTCATTCATAACCTGGGACTGCCTGTAATCTCTCTATTTGAGGATAATTCTTTCTATCCCATCTAGTTTATGGGCAAAATTTTCCTCACAACTCCAAGAAGGTACAAATGATACAAATATATACAAATACAACTTTGTTTTATATTTATATATTTCAAACTAGTTTTATATCTAGCAAAAGAGATACTAGTTAAAAAACTAGTTTCAAATATATAAATATAAAACAAAGTTATATGTTCATAGGAAAATTGATAGGAGAAGACAAGGAGAGTGAAAGAGAACTTCCTGAATACTCTACTGTTTCCATATTTATTATTATTATTATTGTTGAGGATTCATTGAGGGTACAAGAAACCAGGTTACACTGATTGCATTTGTTAGGTAAAGTCCCTCTTACAATCGTGTTTTGTCCTCAAAAGGTGTGGCACACACCAAGACCCCACCCCCCCTTGCTCTATCCCTCTCTCTGCTTTTCCTTTCCCCACCCCTCCCTCATTCTTTCTCTCTCTGCTCTCCCCTTCCCCCACCCCCACCGTGTCGAGTACATGGGATTGATGCTTCTCCATTCTTGTGATGCTTTACTAAGAATAATGTGTTCCACTTCCATCCAGGTTAATACAAAGGCTTTAAAGTCTCCATTTTTTAATGGCTGAATAGTATTCCATAGTGTACATATACCACAGCTTGTTAATCCATTCCTGGGTTGGTGGGCATTTAGGCTTTTTCCACATTTTGGCAATTGTAAATTGAGCTGCAATAAATAGTTGAGTGCAAGTGTCCTTATGATAAAAGGATTTTTTTCCTTCTGGGTAGATGCCCAGTAATGGGATTGCAGGATCAAATGGGAGGTCTAGCTTGAGTTCTTTGAGAGTTCTCCATACTTCCTTCCTAGATGTTGTATCAGTTGGCAGTCCCACCAGCAGTGTAAAAGTGTTCCCTTCTCTCCACATCCATGCCAGAATATGCAGTTTTGAGATTTTTGTGATGTGGGCCATTCTCACTGGGGTTAGACGGTATCTCAGGGTGGTTTTGATTTGCATTTCTCTAATAATTAGGGATGATGAGCATTTTTTCATATGTTTATTAGCCATTTGTCTGTCTTCTTTAGAGAAGGTTCTATTCTATTCATGTCTTTTGGCCATTGATATATGGGATTGTTGGCTTTTTTCATGTGGATTAATTTGAGTTCTCTATAGATCCTAGTGATCAAGCTTTTGTCTGATTCAAAATATGCCAGTATCCTTTCCCATTGGGTAGGTTGTCTATTTGCTTTGGTTGTTGTCTCCTTAGCTGTACAGAAGCTTTTGAGTTTAATTAAGTCCCATTTGTTTATTTTTGTTGTTGTTGCAATTGCCATGGCAGTCTTCTTCATGAAGTCTTTCTCCAGGCCGATATCTTCCAGTGTTTTTCCTATGCTTTCTTTGAGGATTTTTATTTAAAAAATTAATAAATTTTTAAGTCCTTAAATTTAAGTCCTTTATCCATTTTGAATTAATTTTTGTGAGAGGAGAAAGGTGAGGATCCAGTTTCAGTCTCTTACATGTGGATATACAGTTCTCCCACCACCATTTATTGAATAGGGAGACTTTCTCCCAAGGAATGTTCTTGATTGGTTTATCAAAGATTAGGTGGCTGTAAAATGCTAGTTTCATTTCCTGATTTTCTATTTGATTCCAAATGTCTATGTCTCTAATTTTGTGCCAGTATCATGCCGTCTTGACCACTATGACTTTGTAGTACAGCCTAAAATTTGGTATGGTGATGCCCCAGCTTTGTTTTTATGACTAAGAACTGCCTTAGCTACGTGGGTTTTTTTCTGGTTCCATATAAAACGCAGAATCATTTTTTCCAAATCTTGAAAGTACGATGTTGGTATCTTAATAGGGATGGCATTAAATAGGTAGACTACTTTGGGAAGTATAGACATTTTAACAATGTTGATTCTTCCCAGCCATGAGCATGGTATGTTCTTCCATTTGTTAAGATCCTCTGCTGTTTCCTTTCTTAGGATTTCACAATTTTCTTTATAGAGGTCCTTCACCTCCTTTGTTAGGTATATACCTAGGTATTTCATTTTCTTTGAAGCTATGGTGAAGGGAGTTGTGTCCTTAATTAGCCTCTC
>CAUYON010023210.1:0-12144 GCA_963573935.1 Arctocebus calabarensis
TTCATATTAGGGCTGAGTACATTGGATACTTTTTCTTCCATTCTTGAGATACTTTGCTAAGAAGAATATGTTCCAGCTCCATCCACGTAAACACAAAAGAGGTAAAGTCTCCATCTTTCTTTAAGGCTGCATAGTATTCCATAGTATACATGTACCACAATTTATTAATCCATTTGTGAGTTGATGGGCATTTGGGCTTCTTCCACAACTTAGCAATTATGAATTGGGCTGCAATAAACATTCTGGTACAAATATCTTTATTATGATGTGATTTTTGGTCTTCAGGATATATACTCAATAAAGGAATTATAGGATTGAATGGCAGATCTATTTTTTGATCTCTAAGTATTCTCCAAATATCTTTCCAAAAGGAATGTACTAGTTTGCATTCCCACCATCAGTGGAGAAGTGTTCCCCTTTTTCCACATCCACGCCAACATCTCTGTTAACCATTTTTCATGTGGAGTTCACTGGTGTTATGTATATTCATGTTTTTCTTGGATCAGACATGCTACCATTGTGTCATGAGGTCACAGTTCATGTTTTTCTGTAACCATTATCCAGAACTCTTTTTCATCCTGCAAAACTAAAGCTCTATACCCCTTAAATAACTCTTCCTTGCTCCCTAAAATTACTTTTTTTTGAGACAGAGTCTCACTTTGTTGCCCTTGGTAGAATGCCATGGCATCACAGCTCACAGCAGCCTCAAACTCTTGAGCTGAAGTGATTCTCTTGCCTTAGCCTCCCAAAGAGCTGGGACTACAGGCACCTGCCTCAACTCCTGACAATTTTTTGTAGTTGTCGTTGTTGTTTAGCAGGCCTGGGCCAGGTTTGAATCCTCCAGCCCCAGTATATGTGGTTGGCGCCCTAACCACTGAGCAACAGGTGCTGCCCCTTAAAATTAATTTGAATTTTAGGATCAGCTTGTCAAGCACCATTCTGCTTTCTATCTCTATAAATATGACTACCCTTGGTACTTCATACAAATGGAATTATATAATAGGTGTCTTCTTGTGAATGGTTTATTTCTCTCAGCATAATAGCCTCAAAATTCATCCATATTCAGCATGTGTCAGAATTTCTTTCCTTTTTATGGCTGAATAATATTAACATTGTATGAATGCAAGGTGTGACAATTAAGTTCAGGACCTCATCCTAGAAAAACTGCTATATACCTCATTGCTGAATATCACTGTGATCAAGTTCGAAGTACTCCCCTTGGGAAGCTATGCACTGACACCAGCGAAGTAATTTTGGAATTTTTTTTCTGGAAGGGCCATCAGAGCTGTGGTTGCCTTACACTTGATGTCCTGAATGTCATCAAAATGTCTTCCTTGCCTGGCCCAGTGGCTCATTCCTATAATCCTGGAGCGCTGGGGGGCCAAGGCAGGTGGATTGTTTGAGATTATGAGTTCAAGACCAGTCTGAACAAGAGTAAGACCCCCATTTCTACTAAAAATAGACAAACTGAGGCAAGGGGATAACTTGAGCCCAAGACTTGGAGGATGCCATAGCATTCTACCCAGGGTGACAGCTTAAGATTCTGTCTTATGAAAAACAAAAACAAAAAACCCCAAAATGTCTTTGCCCACACACACGAGTTATGGGCCAGGCTGTGCGCCCATGGGAGAACTGCTGGCCTTCTGACAATAAAGCTTGTTGGACCTAATCCCCCTCCCTGCAGTGACAGGCAGACACTGGCTGACAGTGACAGGCAACTGGACCCTCTTCGTCTGAGTTGGGCTCCCAATTACCAAGGAAAATGAAGGGGCAGGAAGCTGAAAGGAAGCCAGCCTGGAAGAAGCCACTGGTCTCGAGTCCCTTGTGAATGCCTGGCCTCTAGTGGTGGCATTGAGAATGTAGACCTTTGCCCCCTAGGCCTACTGCAAGATCCTCAAACCTTCTCTCTCCAAAGAGTAGAGCCACAGAATTTCTTAACACAGAGCACAGGACATTAGGCACAATCCTGTAGATAGATAAGTGGACTATAGAAAGGAGCACCTGCTTCAGATCACAGGGTCTCAACCTTCTACTCAACCTGTGCCCTCTTTGGTTAACAAGAATTTTATGACATCTCCCCCACTACCATGAAATGAAAATCATAAATAGCATAAGCTTCCTACTCATAATTTGCAATAAACAAATATGGCATACGCATATGTTAACCAAAAAAAGTCTTCTTTTCAATTTTTTCTTTATCTTTGAGTAAAGAGAAAAGTCATTGGGGGCCAGATCAGGTGAGTAAGGAGGATGTTTCAATATAGTTATTTGTTTACTGGCTAATAATTCCCTCACAGACAGTGTCATGTGAGGTGGTGCATTGTCATGATACAAGAGCCATAAGTTGGGCGCCGCCTGTGGCTCAGTGAGTAGGGCGCCAGCCCCATATACCAAGTGTGGTAGGTTCAAACCTGGCCTCGGCCAAACTTCAACAACAACAACAACAACAAAAATAGCTGGGTGTTGTGGCAGGCACCTGTAGTCCCAACTACTGGGGTGGCTGAGGCAAGAGAATCGCCTAAGCCCAAGAGATGGAGGTTGCTGTAAGCTGTGATGCCATGGCACTCTACCGAGGGTGATAAAGTGAGACTCTGTCTGAAAAAAGAAAAAAAAAAAAAGAGCCATAAGTTATTGGTGAAAAGTTCAAGTTGTTTTCATCTAACTTTTTTTTTTTTTTGGAGACAGAATCTCATTCTGTTGCTCCAGGTCAGAGTGTCATGGCATCAGCCTACCTCATAGTAACCACAAAATTCTTGTGCTCAAGCAATCCTTCTACCTCTCTCTGAGTAGCTGAGACTTCAGGCGCTTGCCACAATGCCAAGCTAATTTTTTCTATTTTTAGTAGAGACAGGGTCTCACTCTTGCTCAAGCTGGTCTTGAACTCCTGAGCTCAAGTAATCCTCTTGCCTTGGCCTCTCAGAGTGCTAGGATTACAGCCACTTTGCCTGGCCTCATGTCAAGATTTTCAGTTTGGATTTCTCAACTGTTTATCTATGTCTACTTGGTCTTCGTGCTTCTCACAGGCAACTGATGGTTTTGATGCACAAATGAACAAATTTTTGCATTGTTTCATCAGTTCTGTTCATCAGGCTGCCCTGACCTCTCTTCATCAGCTACACTTCCTGTCTCCTTAGAAAAACATTTCATCCATTTTCACACTGCTGCTTTCTTCATGGCATTATCCCCATAAACCTGGACTAACATGTTTCTGATTTCACCTCCCCCCTTGCCAAGTTTTATAGGAAATTTAATGTTTGTTCATAGCTCTAATTCAAGCGCCGACATTCTCATGATGGCACACAAAAACATGTGACAATAATGAATGCCACTCAGTAAGACACTGCCACATATCAATAGGATCACAGCTGTGACAGTGATGTACCAAGGTTTTGAAATCTTACTTAGGGCTGGGCGCTGTAGCTCATGCTGGTAATCCTAGCACTCTGGGAGGCTGTGGCAGGTGGATTACCTGAGCTCATAGGTTCAAGACCAGCCTGAGCAAGAGTGAGACCTTGTCTCTAAAAAAAAAAAAAAAAAAAATAGCCGGGTATTGTGGCTGGCATCTGTAGTCCCAGCTACTTGGGAGGCTGAGGCAAGAGAATAGCTTAAACCCAAGGTTACTGTGAGCTGTGATGCCACAGTACTCTACTGAGGGCAACAAAGTGAGATTCTATCTCAAAAAAAAAAAAATCTTACTGAGCTGTTTGTATTGCCAACATAAGCATACAGTAAATTTAATTGTCTGACTGAATCATACTGCATTTTGTTTATCCATTCTTTTTTTTTTTTTTGAGACAGAGCCTCAAGCTAGTTGCCCTGGATAGAGTGCCATGGCGTCACAGCTCACAGCAACCTCCAACTCCTGGGCTTAAGCTATTCTCTTGCCTCAGCCTCCCAAGTAGCTGGGGCTACAGGTGCCTGCCATAACACCAGGCTATTTTTTGTTGTCATTGTTTGGCAGGCCTGGGCCAGATTCAAACTCGCCAGCTCTGGTGTATGTGGCTGGCACCTTAGCTGCTTGAGCTACAAGTGCCGACCCTATCCATTGATTTGTTGATGGATACTTGAGTTGCTTTTAGTTTTTGTCTTTTGTGAATAATGCTGCTGTGAGCATTGGTTTGTAAATGTCTGTTCAAGTCCCTGTTTTCAGTTCTTTCATATATATATCCAGCAATAGAATTGCTGGATCAAATAGTAATTCTATTTTTAATTATGTTCAAGACAGAGTCTTGCTGTGTTGCTCAGGTTGGTCTTGAACTCCTGGGCTCAAGTGATCATCCTGCCTCAGCCTGATAGTAACTGGTCTATAGGCACAGGCCACCATGCCTGGCTTACTTTTAATTTTTTTGAGTAACTACCATACTGTTTTTCAAAGCAGGTGTACCATTTTACATTCTCATCAACAGTGCACAGGAAGCCAGTTTCTCTACATTCTTGTCAACACTTGTTATTCTGTTTTTTGGATAGTGGCTATTCTAGTGAGTGTGAGGCAGTATCTCAGCAAGGTTTTAATTTATATTTTCCTGATGGCTAGTGATGTTGAGCATTTAAAAAAATATGCTTATTGGCCATTTTTAAGTATCTTCTTTGGAGAAATGTCTGTTAAGATCCTTTGCCAATTTTGAAATTGGGTTATTTTTCTTCTTATTGTGAATAGTTGGAGTTCTTTATATATTCCAGATGTATGTCCCTTATCAGATGCATGATTTGTAAATATTTTCTCTTATTTTGTGGGCTGTCTTTTAACTTTCTGATGGTATCCTCTGAAACAAAAACGATCTAGTTTTGATTAAGTGTCATATTTAAGAAGACTTCATGACCTATGAAGGTTAACCTTTAAATTATAAAAGTTTTATATTTTTAGCTTTTTTTTTTTTTTGAGACAGAGCCTCAAACTGTCACCCTGGATAGAGTGCTGTGGCATCACAGCTCACAGCAACCTCCCAATTCCTGGGCTCAAGCAAGTCTCCTGCCTCCATCTCCCACGTAGCTGGGATTATAGGGTCCCACCACAACACCCGGCCATTTTTTGGTTTCAGCCGTCGTTGTTTGGTGGGCCTGGCTGAATTCGAACCCGCCAGCTCAGGTGTACGTGGGGTGCCTTAGCCTGCTGAGCCACAGGTGCCGAGCCTATTTTTAGCTTTTACATTTAGTTCTATGATCCATTTTGAGTTTGTTTTTGTGTATGGTATGAAAAAGGATCTTACTTAAATTCTTTTGCATATGGATATCAATTTGTCCCAGCCTCACTCCTTGAAAAGACTGTTCTTCCACCACTGAATGTCTTAACCCTTGTCAAAAACCAAGTGACGGCTCCATGCCTGTGGCTCAATGGGCTAAGGCGCCAGCCGCGTACACCTGAGCTGGCGGGTTCAAATCCAGCCCGGGCCCGCCAAACAACAATGATGGCTGCAACGAAAAAATGGCCGGGCATTGTGGCGGGTGCCTGTAGTCCCAGCTACTTGGAAGCGGAGGCAAGAGACTCGCTTGAGCCCAGGGATTGGAGGTTGCTGTGAGCTGTGATGCCACAGCACTCTATCCAGGGTGACAGCTTGAGGCTCTGTCTCAAAAACAAAACAAAACAAAACACAACAAAGCAAACAAGTGACCATAAATGTGAGGGTTTATTTCTGGCTTTTTACTTCTATTCCACTGATCTATATGTCTATCCTTAGGCTAGTACTGCACTCTCTTGATTACTGTAGCTGTGAAATAAAGTTTGAAATCACAAAGTGTGAGTCCTCCAATTTTTTTTTTTTGAGACAGAGTCTTTCTATGTTGTCACTTTCAGAATAATTTCAGTGTACAGAAATAAAATTGCATTTTGTCTACTAATCTTATGTCCTCAAACTTGTTGCACCAGTTTATTAGTTCTCTTGTGACTAACCTTCATATTCATACTTCTTTCTGTTACATACATTTATTGTGTTTATCAGCACATATTTATATAAACCTAGCATAGAACTTGCCACATGTTAGGTGCTTTATAAATATTTGTTGAATAAATGCACATTTTGTGACTATGAAGTACTTATAATCATAATTCATACTCTTTCTAACACTATGATAAATATAAAACAGTTAAACTCATAAAGTAATGTAACTTTACAGTTTAAAAAATGGAATGTATAAACAAATGGCAGCAATGTCAGAAATCCAATTCAGAATATGGATTGCAAATAAGGTAAATAGAATGGAAGAAAAGATAGAAATTGAATTTCAAAGAGTAATTCTAAAGTTGTCTTAAGAAATTAAGGAATTCAAAGTCCAGGTCATCCAAAGATATGGACATAATGAGAAAAGAGATAGCAGAGCTCAAGGAAATGAAAAAGTTAGTTTAGGAATTCCAAAATACAGTAGAATTCCTTAGTAATAGAGCTGAGCAGGCAGAAGAAAGGATCTCTGAAACTGAAGACAAAGCTTTTGAATGTTCCCAAATACTCAAAGAGGCAGACAAATGGAGAGCAAAAACTGATCATTCCCTGTGAGATCATTTGGAGGAGCACTCCAAAAGATCAAATATCTGTCTTATAGGAATTCCTAAAAGAGATGGCTCGGCGCCTGTGGCTCAACGGGCTAAGGTGCTAGCCATGTACACCTGAGCTGGCGGGTTCGAATCCAGCCTGGGCCCGCCAAAGAACAATGATGGCTACAATCAGAAAATGGCCGGGCGTTGTGGTGGGTGCTGTAATCCCAGCTACTTGGGAGGCAGAGGCAAGAGACTGGCTTCAGCCCAGGAATTGGAGGTTGCTATGAGCTGTGATGCCACAGCACTCTATCCAGGGTGACAGCTTGAGGATCTGTCTCAAAAAAAAAAAAAAAAAAAAGGAATTCCTAAAAGAGAAGAGGTGGTCCTAAAGTTACAGATGCTCTACTCCAAGGGATTTTGGAGGAGAATTTCCCAAGCACTGCAAGAGATATAGAACTTCAGATAGTAGACAATTTTTGAACTCCAGCAAGACTCAATCCAAATAAAGCATAAGGAGAAAATTTTGCAAGCAGCCAGACATAAGAAAAGCCTCAACTACAAAGGAAGAAGTATCAGAATGACTGCAGATCTCTTAGCCAAGATGCTTCAAGTCAGAAGAAGATGGTCATTGACCTTCAGTCTCCTAAAAAAAACCAACTTCCAGCCCAGGATCCTGTATCCAGCTAAACTGAGTTTCATTTGTGATGAAGAAATCAAATACCTGAATGACACAGGTATGTTGAAGAAATTGCCATAACTAAACCAGCTCTCTAGGATATTCTCAGACCCATCCTTCATAATGACCAGCACAATGCTCTACCTCCAAAGTAAATCTACTCAGAAAGTTTTCAACAAAACCCAACTTCCACAGTGGTGAAAGGATTAAAATTGTCCACTGGACATCCAAAAATCATGACACCCAAAATGCAATCAGACATATCAAGTCTATCAATTAATGTGAATGGTTTAAATTGTCTTCTAAGGAGGCACAGGCTAATTGGCTGGATACATAAACTCAGACCGGATATCTACTGTATATAAGAATCTCACCTTACCTTAATGGATAAAAATAGACTGAGAGTGAAGGGACGGGCTTGTATAATACAGGCAAAGGGAAACCAGAAGAAAGCAGGGGTTGCAATTTTAGCAGCATATACAATTGGCTTTAAACCAACAAAGATAAATAAAGATAAGGAAGGTCACTACATATTTGTCAAGGGAAACACCCAACATGAAGAGATTTCGATAATTAACATTTCTGACCCTACCTGAATGCTCCTCAATTCATAAAGCAGACTCTAATGGATATGAACAAATTGATACCTTCCTGCACTATAATAGTTGGAGATTTTTAACTTTGACAGTTTTGGATAGATCTTCCAAGAAGAAATGAAACAAAGAAATATTAGACTTAAACCTGACTCCAGAACAATGGATTTTACAGATTCCTACAGAAGATTTCACCCTAATAAAACTGAATATACATTCTTCTCATCAGCCCACGGGTCATCCTCCAAAATAAATCATATCCTAGGACACAAGTCTAACATTAGCAAATTTAAAAGTGCAGAAATTATTTCTTGTATCTTCTTGGACCACCCTGGAATAGAAGTCGAACTCCATAGCAACAGGAATCTTTATATGCAAACAAAGTCAGGGAAGCTAAATAATCTTAGGCTGATTGTTGGCTGGATCAAAGGCAAGATTAAGAAGGAAATCACCAAATTTTTGAAACAAAATGATAATGAAAACACAAGTTATCAAAACCTGTGGGATACTGCAAAGGCAGTCCTAAGAGTGAAATTTATGGCATTGGAAGTCATCATCAAGAAAACAGGAAGAGAAGAAACCAACAACTTAATGGATCATCTCAAACAACTAGAAAAGGAAGAACATTCCTACCCCAAACAAAGCAGAAGAAAAGAAATAACCAAAATTAGGGCAGAATTAAGTGAAATTGAAAATTCAGAAGATCAATGGAACAAAAAGTTGGTTTTTTGAAAAGATTAACAAAATTGAAAACCTTTGGCCAACCTAACCAGAAACAGAAAAGTAAAATCTCTAATATCATCTATCAGAAACAATAAAGGAGAAATAATAACCAACACTTCAGAAATTCAAAAAATTCTCAATGATTACTACAAAAATCTCTATTCTGAGAAATATGAAAATCTGAAGGAAAGGACCAATATTGGAAGTACGTCAACTTCCTACACATAACCAGAAAGAATTAGAAATCTTAGCTCAGCACCTGTGGCTCAAGCGGCTAAGGCACCAGCCACGTACACCTGTGTTGGCAGGTTCGAATCCAGCCCGGGCCCACCAAACAACAATCACAGTTGCAATCAAAAAATGGCCGGACATTGTGGTGGGTCCTGTAGTCCCAGCTACTTGGGAGGCGGAGGCAGGAGACTCTTTTGAGCCCAGGAGTTGGAGGTTGCTGTGAGCTGTGATGCCATGGCACTCTACCCAGGGTGATAGCTTGAGGCTCTGTCTCAAAAAAAAAAGAAAGAAAGAAAGAAAAAGAAGAGAAATCTTAAATAGAATGTCAATCACTGAAATAGCATCAACAATATGAAATCTCCCCAAAAATTAAAGTCCGGGACCAGATGCCTTCACATAAGAATTCTATCAAACCTTTCAAGAGAAACTAGTACCTATATTATGCAACCTTTCCAAAGCATAGAAAAAGAAGGAATACTTCCCAACACATTCTATGAAGCAAATATCACTCTGATACCCAAACCAGGAAAGGATCCAACAAAGAAAGAAAATTATAGACCAGTATCATTAATGAATATCAATGCAAAAATATTCAATAAGATCTTAGCAAATAGAATTCAGCAACATATCAAAAATATTATACACTATGATCAAGTTGGGTTTATTCCAGGGTTACAGGGTTGGTTCAACATTTGCAAATGTATAAATATAATACATCAATCAATAAAATAAAAAAAAGGACATATGATTCTCTGTACTGATGCAGGAAAAGCCTTTGATAATATCCAGCATTCTTTCATGACCAGAACACTTAAGAAAATAGGCTTAGGTGGAACATTTCTTAAACTGATAGAGGCCATCTACAGCAAACCCACAGCCAATGTCATATTGAATGGTGTAAAATTGAAAACAATTCCACTCAGATCAGGAATGAGGAAAGGATGCCCACTGTCTCCACTGCTATTCAACATAGTAATGGACATCTTAACCATTGCAATCAGGCAAGAGAAGGCAATCAAGGGTATCCAAATAGAGTCAGAGGAGATCAAACTTTCACTCCTCACTGATGTTATGATCCTATACTTGGAAAATCCCAGGGACTCAACTTCAAAACTCTTAGAAGCTATCAAGAAATACAACAGCATCTGAGGATACAAAATCAATTCTTACAAGTCAGTAACTTTTATATATGCCAACAATTGTCCAGTTGAAAATATAGTCAATATACCCTTACAATAGTACCAAAGAAGATGAAACATCTGGAAATTTACCTAAAAAAGGATGTGAAAGATCTCTGCAAAGAGAACTATGAAACTCTGAAAAAAGAAGTAGCTGAAGATGTAAAAAAAAATGGGAAAACATACCATGCTCATGGCTGGGAAGAATCAACATTGTTAAAATGTCCATACTACCCAAAGCAATCTATAGATTTAATGCAATCCCTATTAAAGCATCATACTTTAAATAACTTGAAATAATAGTACTTCATTTATATGGAATCAGAAAAAACCTTGAATACATTGCTCAGAAATAAGAACATATGAGGAGGTATCATGTTACCAGACTTTGGGGTATAATATAAATCCATAGTAATCAAACAGTATTTTTTTGGCTGTGCATAAGCCTTTTCAGTGTAAGTCTCATTTTGAAATTTTTGTTTGTATTTTGTTTGCTTTTAAGGTCTTAATCTTTAAACTAGCTTAATCTTTAAGCTTAATCTTTGGCTAGGCCAAAGTCTAGGAAAACTTTTCCTATGTTTTCTTCTACAATGTTTGGGTTTAAGGTCTTTCATTCAAGGCTTTAAGACATCTTGAGTTAATTTTTTTTTTTTTTTTTTTGCATATGTCAAGAGAGAGACAGTTTTATTCTTCTGCATACGTCAATTAAAACTTTACTGCACCATTTGGTGAATAGAGCACCCTTTTCAAGCATATATTTTGTCTACTTCATCTCAGCTCAGTTGGTGGTACTTATGTGGATTTATTTCTGGCTTCTCCATTGTGTTTCTCTGATCTGTGTCTGCTTTTAATTTGAAGTTAAGATGCGATGCCGGCAGTGCATGGACTTCTGCTGGCGACGCCTCACTAGCTGACTCTGAAGTTGGTCTGGGCCCCACATAGCCAATGTGCAGCTGACCCAAGGCTGCCATGGAGCAGGAGATTGAGGAGCTGAGCCCGTGGCTGGTTGCACACCTGTCTACCCAGGGTAATGAGATGTTAATGTCCTTGGACATGTCTCCAGCTTCTGGAAACAGTGGAGAGCTCACCTTTTGGAACCATGGTGTACCTGGCATTCAACAGTTTACTGGGGGAAGAGAGATGTTGAGGAGCCCTTGTGTGTCTGTCGAGGCACTAAGGCAGAATGTGAATGAACTGGGGCCGCAGTTCAGTATGACACTCCATGAGCCTGGCATGGGCTACCGTCCCCAAGTGACTCCCATTCATTCTCCGATGACCTACTGTCAGGGAGCATCGGCCTCCCAGCCAGGGATGATGGTTTTCAAGGGGCCCCCGGTGATGCCCTTAGGAGTGCCCAATATTACAGGGGAGGCCAATGACCTTCACTGGGCATCTAAGGATGTCTCCCACTGGGCTGCCAGTCTCAACTTCTGGTGTAAGAATGCCTATGATGTCCCACATGGGGGACCCAGAAATGCTTTATTCTGGACCCCCAACAGCACCTTCTAACAGAGCCTCTTTAACACCTGAGATATTATTGGCACCAACCACACCTGCCACTGAGGTCACGGCTGTGCTCCCTTCTCTGGAGCCGATGTTGCCCCCCAGAGATCCCTATAACCATGGGATGTCCCGAACTGAGACCCAATCATTGCTGGCATTAGAATCTCAGAACTCTATTATGAGTCAGCCAGACTCCCAGGCTGGCCCCTTCCTGTCTGAGTAGTCCTACCCTGCTCCACAGAAAGCAGAGCCAAACTCAGGGGCCCAGGAAGGGGCTCCCAGATGCAGATCCTCAGCTCCAAGGCCTTACTGCTGCCCATATGAGAACCGTGGAAAGGCTTATACCAAGCGCTCCCACCTTGTGACTCACCAGCGTAAACACACAGGCGAGAGGCCCTACAAATGCTCTTGGGAAGGCTGTGTCTTGGCTTTCTACCATTCTGATGAGCTTGCACGACATACACAGGTACCTACCAGATATCGACCATATAAATGTGATCACTGTGGCCGAAAATTCATGAGATCTGATCATCTCAGGCAACACCGAAAGATTCATCAGCAGAGGCCAGGACCCTCAGACCCACAGGTCCACGAGAGAGAGCTGGGTGGTCCTCCCCCAGATCCTGCCTGCTTCTGAGCAGCTCATCTCTTTGGTGACTTAAGGAGGACATTGGACTGGCGCACGTAAGGATAAGCCTCCTCAACTTTCACCACCCACCACAGGTACCTAAAACCAAGCACCAGATTTTAAGGGGCCGATCCTGCCCTGCT
>CAUYON010023217.1:0-12040 GCA_963573935.1 Arctocebus calabarensis
AACATATTCTTCTTAGCAAAGTATCTCAAGAATGGAAGAAAAACTATCCAATGTACTCAGCCCTAATATGAAGCTAATTTATAGCTTTCATATGAAGGCTAAAACCCAATTATAGCACAAGAATACAGGGAAAAGGGAAAGGGGGGGGTAGGGTAGGTAGGGGGAGGGTGATTGGTGGATCACATCTATGGTGCATCTTAGCAGGGTACTGGTGAAACTTATTAAATGTAGAGTATCAATGTCTTTATATAGTGATCAAGAATATGCCATGAAGGCTAACTCTAAAACTATGATCAAAATATTTCTGATTGTATATGAAGCACATTCTGCCCTATGATTGCACCAATGTACACAATTATGTTTAATAAAATTATTAAAAAAAAAAAAAATAGCCGAGTGTTGTGGCAGGTGCCTGTAGTCCCGGCTACTTGGGAGGCTGAGGCAAGAGAATCACTTGAACCCAAGAGTGTGAGGTTGCTGTGAGCTGTGACGCCATGGCACTCTACCAAGGGCGACATAGTGAGACTCTGTTTCAAAAAAAAAAAAAAAATCACTGCACTATATTATCATTACTTTCACCCTACACATAACATACTTTGAACATGATACTGTCTCATTCAACCAACATCTGGCTGACAAGTTACTATGCCAGGCCTTGAGCTGTCCAGTAACTCTTGCTGCGTTTGTCAGTTCCGCAAGTGTTTCTATCAACACAACTCAAATAAAATTGACTCCTCTTCCAAACTTCTATAGACATCACCGCTTTGTGTCCAAAGGTCTCCTCAACTAATATTCATTAGTGCAACTGAATGAACTAACACCTATTACCTTACTGATAATTTAATTCAAATTCAGGAAAGGTGTTAGAGATAACCAAAAAGAACTCTTCCTTCCCGAGATATCTTTCAACTGACAAAATGCCCAGTTTGTTCTAAGTGAAGAGAAATCTTCAAAAGTGACATTCACAGCTTCAGTAAAAGGAACCCAGGCAGCTGCAAAGAATATCCCAGGAAGGTTAGGAGAAACCTCACCTGTACCAGCGCCTCCTTCATGGCAGTCCAATTTGATACCCGCCAAGCACACTCCAAGACAAGGTAGGGGTTTATGTGGCCTTTTGACTGGCCATATTCTGTCAAAGCTTCCCACTGGTTCAACTCTTTAGAGCACCTAGAAGATCAGGGACCCAAGAACAAAAGCTCAGTCAAAAACCAGGGGGAGAGGGATTTTAAGTAGCATATTTCCATTCTACAAAAGAAAAGTAGCACGACAAGGGCTGATTCTTGTGGGACACCATGGTTTTCCCCATTGCAGTGTGAACTACCTAGGTGTCCCCATGGACATCAAAAACTGCCTACTATTTTGCAGAGAGCCCAAAGCACCAGAGTCAGTGAACAGAAAGGCAGAAAATACTTATCATAAATTACTCAAGACTTTAAACATTGCTCTTAAGAGTTTTGTCTATTCTTTTTCCCATACAGCAAAGTCACCTTTTAAAAATACTTATTAGGAGAAATTTTGAGAGATTTTTCTTTGGTTTGGATTCTTAACTCACTCTTGAATACATCCAACACAGTTTCAGCTTACCGAATCCAGTGATCTTCCCAGAGCTGATACTCAGGGAAAATAGCAGGAGATGCATTACTCCTCTCATGTTCTTTTTTGGCTTTATCCATTGCCTTTTCATAGGATTCTTGTGCCTAAAAATGTTAATAATGCTTTCAAAACACTGTTTAACAAGAAACATAACTTTTTCATGGCCACTACTCAATTCTTTAGAGTAAGTTGGATCACAGAGTGCCTCAGTCCCTGTTCTAAGACCACAAAACACCTACAACTCTCTATTCATACAGGTTGGGGGGACGGTGAAGCAGGCAGCATGATTCCTTGCATGGAAAAGAAGGAGGGGAGGCTATTTAGACCCAGAATTAATTTTATGTCCTTTAGTGATCAAAGTAGAAGCCATGAGGCTGTGGCTATTATTTATGGAGCTTGTACAGCTCAGCATCCTACACAGCGCTGAGAATCACACCCTGTAACAGTTACCCATGCCACACCAGACGAAACAGGTGGACTAAAGCACATGCCTACAGCTTCCAACAGGACCATTGATGGCAGACACAAAATACCCACGTTAGCAGCTAATGCTAAAGGACCTAGGACTGTGCTTTAAAAATGCTCATGTCAGGGCAGCGCCTGTGACTCAGTGGGTAGGGTCCCAGCCCCGTATACTGAGAGTGGCAGTTTCAAACCTGGCCCCAGTCAAACTGCAACAAAAAATAGCCAGGCATTGCGGCGGGCACCTGTAGTCCCAGCTACTTGGGAAGTTGAGGCAAGGGAATCGCCTAAGCCCAAGAACTGGGGGTTGCTGTGACCTGTGATGCCACAGCACTCTACCAATGGCAACAAAATGAAACTCTGTCTCTAAAAAAAAAAAGCTCATGTCATATATGTAGATTTCTCTTAAATTGAGATTTCAATTAAAGGTCTTTATGTTCAGAATTTAAATGTTTCATAACTTAACTTTATCAAGTCTTTCGTATTTACCTAGATGGAGCTGGAGAACATCCTCCTAAATAAAGTATCACAAAAATGGAAAAGCAAGTATCCAGTGTACCTAATATTAATATGAAACTAGTAGATGAACAACTACATGCCCATGTGAAAGAAAACAACCATTAAATTCAAGGAACAGGGAAGGGGGGAAAAGGGAGAGAGGAGGAGGAGGAGGGGTTTGGTAAGCTCTCACCTAACAGGCACAATTCAGAGGTGTACATATACATGGCACACCTCCTGAGTGAAGGGCTCAACTACAACTTGACTTTACCTAACCAACACAAATAACATAACCTAACGGCATGTACTCTCATATTAATCTGAAAAAAAAAGTTTCATAACTTAATTTGTGAACTCCAACTTGAGGATGTTATATTAAAGAACCATTATAAATAAGTGCTTGTTAACCATGCAACCCCACTATGTCACTCAGCAGTGGTTACCTGCTCAAAGAATCCATGTTGCTCATAAGCAAGAGCAGTTGCCGTCTCCGCGTATTTGCAACGCTTCTGCCACAAACCAGCCCACATGTCTTCTTCTTGTAATAGGGAGTAAAGTTCAGCAAGGGAATCTAGTATCTCCTGAAAATACAAATCATGGTTTCTGGGAGCTCATGACACAATTTATTTATTTATTTATTTTTGGATAAAGCAACTTGACTGTGTTATAACTTAAAATCACCCAGGAGATGTCCTTATCTAAAGTGTGGAGTCACCTGCTGAGGCGGAGTTATGCTCTCCTGCTCGTAGAACTCTGCTGTCTGCTTTGGCTTAATCTGCAGACTCAGCCCTTTCTCAAAAGCCTGGTGCTCCAGCATCAACGTGGATCGGAACCAGAGGTTGTGTGTCTTTCCCAGGTACTTCAGAACACAGGGTCTGATGGGGATCGGAGGGACACACTGGGACATGGCTTCCACGAAGCAGTTCAATGCACTGGGCTGACAATCCCGCTGCACCTGGTGACTGCCACTGCACAGGAAAGGACTTATCTCACCTGCAAGAGCCTGAAACCAAAGGGAGTGCTAATTCAGGTCTGTGTTCAAAGTCTTCCCGCTCCCTCAGAGAACAGCTGAGAATGCTTTGATAATTCACTCTCACATAATAGGCACCTACTTCCTTATCTTCTGCAACTTAATCAAAACTATTCTCTTATGAATACTTATCAAAAGTTATAACTACAATTTTTCCGAAGGAAGATTTAAAAAATACACTCACATGCTGCTGTCTATCAGAGAGGATTTTCCACAATCTGGGAAAAAGCTGAACCCACGTCTTTTCTGCCAGTGTCGTGGAAATGTGGCACAGCTGAACAAAGGCGCTAAGCAGGGCTCCAGTCTATGGACAGAAAAAAGAGGGGCTTTGAGGGCTGCAGGCTAGTGATGCTCCACTTACCCATGCTCATGAGACACGCATAATCTGCTCCATACTTTGTCAGATGCTACTCCACTTTTAGACTTTAAAAGAACAGAATAAGTGCCATATTGGAGAAAAAGCCTGTGGAATGAGTGCTGAAAAGCAAGGGCACACTTAGCAGTGAAGCACAGATGTGCCCAGGGGCTCACTAGTGGCTTGCTGAATTATGCTCTTAGCTTTCAAAGGTATTTCCTAACAATCTTGATTCCATTTTGTCCATAAAATAAAAAGAACACTGGATAACAATGGAAGTGTAAACAAGAAGCACACAGGTGTCACCAAGGCAGAAGCCACTGAAAACAGGAAGTAAACAGGTGCTATTCCAAAGATCAAATCAAGAGCTGTGGAAGTTCCATCTCTGCAGCTGGCAAAGGACAAAAGATTGGAGAAAATGACTGGAATGGACAAAAACAATGGAATGGGACAACTCGAACTGAGGATCCACAAGACACAGGAAATCCACAAACATGTTTATTCTACACACAGCTTTGTTTCTGAATGACTAACATTTCTTCCAAATAGCCACGTTTATAGCCTGCTTGAAGCCAATCCATCCCCGGGGCCCATTTTATGTGACAGCCTTCCATGTCCCCACTACCCCAGCACACAGACAGAGTGACAGGGACATGTGCATCATGTTTATGCTTTCATTTTTCCCCACAGCAAACCCAAGAAGGGAAATCAGTCTCATACTCATGTTTCTATTAAAAATGCAGAGATGTTTGGAGAACACTTAGAAATCTAAAAATAGACCTGCCATTCAACCCTACAATTCCTCTACTAGGTATATATCCAAAAGACCAAAAATCACATTCTAACAAAGATATATGTACCAGAATGTTTATTGCAGCTCAGTTCAAAATTGCTAAGTCATGGCAGAAGCCCAAGTGCCGGTCAACCCATCAATGGATCAATAAATTGTGGTATATGTACACCATGGAATATTATGCAGTCTTAAAGAAAGATGGAGACTTTACCTCTTACATGTTTTCATGGATGGAGCTGGAACATATTCTTCTTAGCAAAGTATCTCAAGAATGGAAGAAAAAGTATCCAATGTACTCAGTCTTACTATGAAACCAATTTATAGATTTCTTATGAAAGCTATAACCCAATTATAGCTCAAGAAGAAGGGGATAGAGGAGAGGAAGGGGAGGAGGGAGAGTAATTGGTGGGACCACACCTACAGTGCATCTTACAAGGGTAGATGTGAAATTTACTAGGTGTAGAACATAAATGTCTTAACATAATAACTAATAAAAGGCCATGAAGACTATGTTAACCAGTTTGACGAAAACATTTCAAATTGTATATAAAACCCAGCACATTGTATCTCATGATTGCACAGCTATGATTTAATAAAAAAAAAAAAAATTTAGATTCTGGGGCCCTACCCCAGAACTATTACATCAAAATCTCTAAGGAAGAAATACACACACATAATTTTTTCTTTAACCTCTGAAGGCATTTCTGATAACATGCCCATAGTTATAAGTCATTATAAATGTAAAGGGCCCAAATGCTATAAAAATGCGTATTCCATAAAAGGGAAATTCTATACACTTCTTATTTAACTTGTCTTCAAAATGAGATAGTCTTCTTTTACATTCTTTTACTTCATTGCCTCCCTAAAATAGCTAAAAGCAAGTTGATAGCATAAATGGAAAATTCCAGAATTAAATCCCATATAAAAAGATAAAAGCAAGCACAGAAAGAATGTAGGTGATTTGCATGTTTCCAGTAAGGTTATATACCTATTATGGAGTTGACATCACTTTACAAATGAAGACAAGGAAACTAGTAAGTAGGCTATGTTTGCTATTATTGGACTAAATAAAATTAAGAAGAATGAGTTTTTAAAATATTTTTTTTCACTAGAAATAGAAACCTACTAAGACTAAAGAAAGAAAAAGAAAAGCAAGGGCATTAATTCTGACTTCCTAATTTAATCCAGATATATAGTAATCCAGAAGGTAATATACACATTTTAAAAATTAACTACAAGATGTGAAATGAGATAACTTAGTTTCATAAACCCTTTAGCTAGATTATAATAAAAGGGGAACCCCAAAAAAGGGGGATATAAATCTTCCAACATTATTTAGCAATGTGTTATACTTGTGAGAGAGAAAAGGCTTACATGAGTTAATGATTATTGCTTGAATCCATGTATTGGTAGCTGTGTACATGAAAATTCTAACTTCTGGTATGTTCTAAATTATCCACCCCAATTTTTGCAAGCAAATTAGAAACAGATAAACCATAAAAATCAAATGACTGGGCGGCACCTGTGGCTCAAAGGAGTAAGGCACTGGCCCCACGTGCCAGAGGTGGCGAGTTCAAACCCAGCCCCAGCCAAAAACTGCAAAAAAAGAGAAAATAATAACAATCGAATGATGACAGGCAATATATTTTGATATTCACTCTCACAATGAAAAATTGGAAAATTTTCCTCATAAAGATTTTCTTTATATTAAAGATCCCACTAAGCTTCTCATACTCCAATCAGAAGGACAGTCCAAGAGAAGAAAGGAGACATTACCTTCATCCATTCACTTTATCAGTTAAATAAAAAGCAGCGAAGACGAATACAACATATTGCAAACATTTATCACCACACATTGGTGTGACTATTCATTCTTCTCCTTGATCAACTAATCACTGTGTTTTATTATTCGGCCCCTGACTATATTTACCTAGCAGAAACTAAATAAAGACGGAGGAACAGACATGAAACAGACAAGACACCCAAGGAGGAGTACAGAAAAATGTGACATTCCTGGAGTGAAGAAAAGTACATTATTAAAGAAATCTAATTAAAGCAGTAGGTCAGCATTTCCCTAAGTTTGTTTTCTAGAATACTTGCCCATGAAAGGATCCACTAGTTATAGGTCCTGTGGCCAAATGGGTTTGAGAAATATCACATAGTATAACTCCTCCACCTCCTCTGAAGGTTTATAACATACCTTAGTAAAAAGATTCTGGGAAGAACATCAGAAGACTGGTGTGTTTAGTCTAAACCAAGTTACTCCCAAACTTATTCAACTATGGAATATTTTGTGGGTATCCTGGCAGCTATAAAAAGTTCATGAAGCTGGTGTTCTTTGGAATACCTAGAAACTGCCAGCGACACCAACCTAAGACTGGTAGATGAAGGTAGCCCACAAAAAAGAATAATGTTTTAGTGATTAGCCAAGAGGAGGGATTCTCATTGTTTTTCATTTCAGTGGCAGACAAGAACACAAATATGGAAGGAAAAGGGCAATGCCATGTTCTTAAATAATATTCCATTCACAAAATAAGTGGATCATTGAAAATAAGTGGATCATTGAAAACACCTCTCAATCTGAATTTAACTGAAAGAAGACAGAGATGATAAAGGCACATCACCCTTCAACTACTTTAAAAGACAAAATATATCCCTAGGTTAGAGTACTAATTTATGCACTAGGCTTTGGGTAGCTCACCCCACATAGCTAATCTCATACTCATCATGACAGTTTTAGCAAGTAATCATTATTATCTCTATTTAGATATGCAGAAATGAAGCTTCAGAGAAAGTAAGAGAATTTTCACCACTTTGTAAAGTATTTTGGGAAGGTGGAAAAAATACAGAGAGGGAGAGATGGTAAGAAAATGAGGGAAAAAATAGGAAAGAAAGGCTGTAAAGAGCCATCATCCACTTGGGAAGAGCACACTGTCAAGGTTATGGCCTTGTCATCCTCAGGCCCTTGTTGGTGAGGGCTTTTGCACTGCGCTGGTACATCATCACTCAGTCCAAATAACACATTATACTACAAGATGAGTTAATCCCAAATGCCTTCTTGCAATGTCATTCAAATCTTTTGTTTTATTAGTGAATCATAGGAAAAGCAAGCAAAGGAAGTTCAAGACTTCCCTGAACTGACAACAAATCAAGAACAAATCCAGAATTCAGCGGCTGATGAGATAATGGGCACAAACCCAGTTGGGTTGGCTGGTGAGTCTAGGAGACTTGAGGAATAAAAAAGAATATGCCCGTGATTGACAAAGTAATCAAGGAAGTAAATAGAGGGAGAGGCAATGAAAGAAAAGATGACACAAGTAGGCAAGATAAGATACTTCTGGATTCAGTCTCTTGAAATGGAATGCCTCAGAACAGTCATGCCGAATGAACCCTATTTATTTATTAGAAAGGAACATGTCTTTTGCTGCCTATCTCACTCATATCAACAATAGATTATGGCATTTTAGGTTGTTACCTTTACAGTATCAACTATTTAAAAATTTAGAAGTATTTTGTTTATATATAAGAGAAAATCCTGCTAAAAATGGCCTAAGCAAATAAATAAAATTTAACTACTTCACTGACAAGTTCAAGAAAGAATGGTTGTTGGCCCAGTTAAGTCCTGGGAGCACATACTGAAATTACATCATCAGCTTTTTCCTCTCTTTCATTTTTATTCCTCTCTTTCTCTGTTTTATTTCTACTTCTACCTCTTTCTCTCTCTCTCAGTCCTACTTTCCTCTGTGTTGGAATCATTCTCAAGCTGGCCTTCTCCACTGGAGGCCTCAGACAAATCAGCTCCCATTACTCCTATACCTATGGAACCAAGTAGAAAGAGGGTTTCTCTCTCTTAAAAATTCTAACAAGGACAGGTATGGCAGCTCATACCTGAAATCTCAGCACTTTGGGAATCAAGGCAGGAGGATTGTTTGAGGCCAGGAAACACCAGTCTGAACAACATAGCAAGACTGCATTGCTGTAAAAAAAAAAAAAAAATGTTATTTAGCTGGACATGGTGGTGCATCCCCAGAGTTCCCCCTACTTACTAGGCTGAAGCAGGAGGATCACTTGACCCCAGGAGTTCAAGGTTTCAACGAACTCTGATTATGACACTGTACTCTATCCTGGGTGACACAGTGAGACCCTGTCTCACAAAAAAAAAAAAAAAGTCCTGACCTTGAGTCTCTTTGCACTAACTTGAGAGCCCCATTCATCCCTGCACAATGCACAGTGTCTGGGAATGGAATATGCTGAGAGGCTCACAGGCTACATGTACCTCTGGGAGCTAAGAGGACGGTCAGCCCTGCCCAAAGCCATGCACTGAAAGCAAGGAAGGAATGCTCTCCAAAGGAAAGGAGGGGAATGAATGCCAAAGGCACAAAAATAGAAGCTGTCTACTCAGAAGACCAATGTAGTCATTTTAAAAAGTAATAAGGCTCAAATTTAAGGCACTCAGGCCTCAATATTGGCTATCAAGACAGATTATCAAAGTACTATGGAAACATATAGGAAGATACAACAATTTGTTCTTCCTAGAAGGAAGCAGGAGTTGCTGTGCTCTATGCATGGGGGCTTAAGGGAGAGTAGGGTTGTAGCAGAGGTCATTAGTGTTCACCAAATATGCATGTGCCTCCCACCCCCCAGATTCCCAGCCTCCTTCGCAGTTAGGCTGGAATCATGTGACTAGTTCTGGCCAATGGATTTTGAACAGAAGTTGCAAATGTTCAGACAAAAGTAGTTGACAGTCAATGTACCTCACCATTTCTCTTTCCCCCATTGACAGAGAATATGGAAGCTATATGCTAAAATACACATGGTAGAGCCTTAAGATGGAATTCAAAGGTTACTACATGGAAATGAGTCACCCAGGAAGCACATCCAGCTTGCACTGATCTTTGAAAGAGTGAGAAAATCTCTGTTGTGATAAGTTACTGAGACTTAAGATTAAGGTCAGATCTCCCTACAATAGGATCTCTTTTATGTTTCTGGACCCCTGTCACATAGTAAACTTCATGAAAACTTTGTTTCTTTGTGAAAAATGATCCCCCCTCAAGAGAACCAAATAATAGTGTTTGTGAGTGTCTTAGTCTGCTTGCACTGGTGTAACAGAATACTTCACATTTGGTAAATTATAAACAACATAAATTTAGTCTCCATAGTACCAGAGGCTAAAACATTCAAAATCAAGGTGGCAGCAGGTCAGTGTCTGGCAAAGATGGAGCTCTGCTTCATGATGATGCCTGCTGCTGAGGGAGACACACTTTGTCTTCACATGGTGGAAGGAATGGAGGGCAAGAATGTGGTCCCTTCGACCTTGGGCCTCTTTATAAAGGTGCTAATCCCGTTCATGAGGGTGGAGCTCTGATGACTTAATCACCTCCCAAAGGTCACACCTCTTAATACTGTTGCATTGGGGATTAAGTTTCAACAAGAATGTTGGAGGATCTACTATCATCAAACATAGCATTGAGGAATTAAAAGATAGAAAAAGTAGCGATCCTAAACAAAATATCGAAGTTTAGAGTGAGTTAGCCAGCATAAATTTTCTTAAGAATGGTTCGATTTATTTAGCTGTTTATTCACCAGCTATAGCTATGTAACAAAACTCATTGCTTTAAAATCACACTAATTATCCCTTAAGCATCTGAAGTCTGGCTGGAGTTTGACTGATCTAAGCAATCTGCTCTATATGTCTGTCTTCCTGCCTAAACCAGAGAATGAGATACCCAGTTCATTTTCAGATAGTGATGGGATAGGCATAGGAAAGGAAATGGAAACATAGGCCTAGTCTCACAACTGATACATTCTCATGTCTGCCCTCCTGCTATTAGCCAAAACGAAGTCATAGGCCAAGCCCAAAGTCAATGGGTGGGGAAATTCACTCTACCAATGCCAAGACCATGGAGGTGGTGCAGATATTGAGAAGGTAAAGATTGGGGACCAGTAATTCTCATGCCATGTATTTCCTATCACGGGAAATCATGGAGGTCTCAGAAGATATCTGGGGGCCACGTCGAGATTCTCCTGAACTATGAAATCAAAGATAACCACCTCCAACTTTCAAAATGTTCCTCATTTGAGAAGTTCAAAAGTCACATGTCTCTGCCAATCTCTGTAGCCTTCTTTGTCCATCAACATACTTCACAATGTTGTGGACTAAGGTAGTTCAGTGGATCCCCACAGATCAGAAGTCTGTGTCTTTATTTACCCTGATGACAGGCAAGGAGATGTAAATAGGCCATAAGGAAAGCTGCTTTTTCATTTGCAATACTTCATTCGTTTTGTATTTATAAGATATACAGCCCAGGAAAGCTATAAATAAGATGCTAGAAACAGCTTGAGGGGCTGGTGATAGAAATCACAAATCACCAGAGTTACATCTTCCTCCATACCCTGATGTAGAACCTTTATAATTGCCAAAATATATTTATCTCTTCTCAGGCTAGACAATTTGTATATCACAAGCTAAAACCAAGTGACCTCAACTTTCTTAAAATTTCTACAAAGTTTCACATCAATCAGTCCAAATCTGGCTGGAGTGGATGCTACTGTTTCTGGTCTTGCCTAAGGCAAAATTGGGTCATACTGGTGCTTCTGTATATATGTGTTTGCACATGTTCTTTTTTTGTTTTCATCTTTTTATAATATCCCCTAGCGAGCCATAGAAGATATGAGCCCCACCAATCTACTTACCTTGATATATGTCTTACCAATTGTGTCCCCTCATGATTCACAGTATAAAGTGGGAAGATATGGGGAAATAGAGAGTGTCACCTCTAACACACCTCACTTAAAATACACCTAGGTTTATCTGAAACTATTGATTTACCTTTCTCTTTAGGAAAAAAATGCACTTTCAGAGCTGATTCTGTGGATTTGAGTTTGAGAAGCACATTTTATTAAAAAGAGAAGCCTAGAGGCCAGAAGCTCTGATTTGGAAGAAGCAAGGAGGCAGAGGGCTTTAAATGAATTGAACTTGGGTATGAGGCACAAAGAAAAGAGAGGATCGTTCTCCATACTTCCTTCTAAAAAGGTTGTATTAGTTTTCAGTCCCATCAGCATTGTAAGAAAAACCCTTAAAGAACTCAAGCTAGACCTCCCATTTGATCCTGTAATTCCATTATTGGACATTTACCTAGGAGTAAAAAAGTCCTTTCACCATAAGGACACTTGAACTAGACTGTTTATTACAGCTTAATTGACAATCACCAAAATGTGGAAACAGCCTAAATGCCCACCAACCCAGGAATGGGTTAACAAGCTGTGGTATATGCATACCACGGGGTGCTATTCAGCCATTAAAAGAGAT
>CAUYON010023220.1:0-50241 GCA_963573935.1 Arctocebus calabarensis
TTTTGGAAAAGCCTATTTGCCCTTTTCAGTAAACAGATTGACAGAAATTCAACTTTAAGATGACAAAATACAGAAGAATTATATTTAGCTTAAAAATTTTTGCTTTATATAGTGATCAAGGAAATGCCATGAAGGCTATCTTTAAAAGTATGACCAAAATATTTCAGATTGTATATGAAGTCAGCACATTGTGCTCCATGATTGTACCAATGTACACAATTATGATTTAATAAAATTATTTAAAAAAAAAGTAGTAATGTAAAGGACATTGGGCTGAGTGCAGCTGGGCTGCAAAGATGGACAGTCCCTGGTGCAGAAAGGAGGTGAGGGGTGAGCAGGAGGCTGAAGATTGAATGAGAGTTACTTCACTGTTAAATTCTACTTAGACTGCGTAGGTCACACTCAGTATAGCTTTTTTATAAAATGGAAAGTTGGCTCTTTGTTTCTATAAGATGTGCTGAAACAGACTGCACAGTTTAGACAGCCCACTCCACACCTTGGCAGTTCCAAGTGGGGCCAGTCTCTGCCTGGCTTGACCTCCCACAGCCACTACTCAGGTGACCCTGCCTGAGGCAGCCTCATGCCAGGCTGGGCCCCTCTGCCATGCCAGGCCTACATGCCTTGTTGAGTCTGTGACACCGTCTTCATGATTGGGCAGTGATAGACAAGTCCCTGTCACCCCAGATTTCCAGCTGCTTGATGTCCATATTGGGTCACCTCTCCCCTATGGTCAACACAGTCACACCCTACTTCTGCTACTGGAACCTACTCACCCTAAGGATTCTCCATCTCAACTGTCCCAGCCCAGAACTTGGAAGCCTCCCAGCTACAGCACATATATAATCCCCTCAAGCTCTGTTATTCCTGAGTCAGCAAAAGGGGTACTTTCTGGGGTAGCCCGCATCCCAGATCAGCACTGAGCATGGGGCCCATGCAGGTAAGGAGGTTCGCGTCCCTTCTGTTGCACACATAGGCCCCTGCCACTGAGGATTCCAACCCTGTCTTTGCCAGCAAACTAAAAGCACAGAAAACATTAGGTTTTCTCAATGCTGAGCACAGAGACATGCTGGCTTTTGTCCTTCCTTCTTGTCTGTTATTTCTCACACTGGTTTCCTGCTAGGGTCTAGCTGCATAGCTTTGCCCTGCTCTGATATTCACACCATCACGTCAGTCCTCCACTAACCCTCACAGGGATGGAGCCCAAGCCCCCACATGCAGAGGGCAGACTGGAGGAGACAAGTTGAGGGGAACAGACCAGGCCTTCCTTGACTGGGAGAACCAGGAAGACCAGGAGTCTGCAAGGATGACAAGAACATGGCCAGCGCATCTCCCACCAACCACAGCCAACCATGCCTTCGTGACATGAGGCTGTTCCAGCCACTGAGTGCTCGTTCCTTAAGGCTGGCAGTCTGCTCTCCCTTCCCATGGCTGTGCAGGGGCCTACCTTGAAGATGAGGCAGTCAGCCTTGTGCTCAGCATACAGCGAGGTTAGTCGGTACTGGTTCTCTGTGGTGATGTCGATCTGGTAGCCTGTTAGTGTGTAGCAGACTTTGCGGAATTCCTGGATCTTGGTCTGGAAAACCTCTTTCAGACGCTGGTTCTTTAGCTCAGCACTTTCCACCTGCTTCCTTAGCTCTGGGAGGGAGGGAGGGTAGAAGACAGGTGAGCAGGAATGGCTAGGGCCTATGAGTCACAGGTGCCCCCGGAGACAAGGCCTGGCACCCACTCGACAAGCCTTGATCTGTGTCAATGGAAAGGACAAACCAATGAATAGTTTACCCTTCTAGGGGTAACAATAACAAAGTTCTTAAATTAAGCACAGTAACAATGAAGGCCACATGATGAAGCCAGATACCCAGTCTAAGCTCCAGGCTTTGCTCTTTCTTGGTCCCTGGCAGAAAGACAACTGGTACTGTCTAAAACCACCCAAGTCACTGTCAGGATGTTGTGGGTTTGTCCTGGCTTGGGGTGGACTCACTGGCAGATGTCAAGCAAGAATTTTCTTATGGAGGGAGCCCTGGGGGTGCAGGTCCTGAATTGAGGACCATGTACACAGCCTGGTGATTGTGAAAGACGGTTTCCAAGCTGCCAGGCTGCTGCCCTAGTCCTTGAAGGGGTGAATGGCTGCACCACATGAGGCAGGTAGAAGGAAGGTGACAGGTTCTACTACCCTGAGGCCTTTCCACCTGTAGGCCACTTCCAAGGTAAAACCACTGGTGAAGGCTGTGCCCATGGTAGCAGGGTCTGTATGGTCCCTTCTGCTCAGTGGTGGGAAGATAGTCAGCCCTGTCTGGGGCCAATGGGCCCCCGACCTGCTGCTCTGCCCTTGTGGTTTATGGCTACTTGGGGAGAGCCTGGCTGCTGGGAGCCATCAAGAGAATGCATAAACACCTTTCACACAAGGTGCCTTTGAGTAATTAAACCTCCATTTATCTCCCTGTTAATTATAAAGACAGGCTCCACTTAGTTATGACTGGAGCTGAAGATGGGAGCTCCTGCAGGGGCTAGGACTCTCTAGGTGGGGATAGGAGTTAGTCAGCCATGGGGGTGAGAGAAAAACTCCAGGTCCCAAAGCCAGTCTCCCTCCTCCCTAGGCTGAATCATGGGACATCAGGCACAATGGCAGTTGGCTCCCTGGCTGGGAGGAGAGAGGATAGGTAAAAGGTGGCCACAGCCCCATGGCTGGGGAGAAACTGAAGATTCCAACCCCAGGCAGTGCCCAGGGAAAGACTGGCCTAGATCAGAAGTGACGCTGAAGACTGCAGGGCTTTGTTCAACCAGGATCAGTGTGAGGTTCCTCAGGCCCACTTTAGGAGGAGCATGTGAGGAAAGACAAAGCCTGAGCACCTGTTGATCAGTTCACAAGAGTCACTGAGATGAGGGAATTGGCAGTGAGCACATGAGCTGTCGCCCTAAGGCTCAGAAGGGCAAATCAAGATGGGCGGGCACAGCTGGGGCTGGGGAGACTGCATTCCAGAGAGAGAGAGAGAGAGAAAGAAAGAGAGAGAGAGGATAAGGGGTAGATCAGAAACCTGGAGTATATGGAGGAAAACAGAGATGCAGGGAACAGGCCAGTTCCCACTCCAGCTCTGTCACCTCCTGACATGTGACCCTGAGCCCATTTCTTCCCATCCTGGGATATTCACCTGAAATGGACATAGGCAAGTAGCTGCCTTCAGAGGCCACTGCCAGGATTAAGCCAGATCATCCTTGAGGAGCATGGGCACCCCTCTGCTGAAGGTGTAGGCTCAGATGACTGCACCATTTCATACACGGTACTCAACTCACTGCCATAATCACTATGGCTTAGGTAAATGTAGTCCCCAAGTTGAAAACAAGACATTGAGGCTAGAAGAGATCAGTCCTTGGCCATGGAGAAGAACGCCTGGGTTCTGCACAGGCAGCCTGCTGTGTGTCCCTGTTCTGAGTTAGGCATCTTGATGTCATAGGGGCTGAGAAGAGACAGGGCCTCTATGATACTCAGCCTGTCTACTGAGGGTCATATGACATCTGTCCACCTGTGGGACTGTAGCCACCTGCCTGACCACTTGTCCTGGTCTGTCAGACATTGTCACTCCACAGCTGCGAGCCCCTGTGTCAGGACCAGGCTTGGAACCTCTAATTAACCAAGTAATCAGGCTATGAAATCTAAAGGTTAATTGTCAGCTCTGACCCCAATATCTTCCCTGTGTCCCTTAGCCAATCCTCCCTACTATGGAGCCATCAACAGGAAGAAAACCAAGGTAAGGAAGGAAAAATTCACTGACCACACTTCAGAGGCAATATTTCTCCCCTGTCAGAGACTGCATTGCTTTTAATATATCTCAGATGTCCAAAGGGAAAAATTAACTTTGGTAATAAATGCAGCCTGACCTTGGAGGAAGAAATAGCCCCTTTTCCCTGTAGACATCAAAGCTGCCTTTGCGCAGCTCACAGACCCCTGGAAGTGCTCAAGGCCCAGGTCTCTGTGAGGCCTAGCCCACAGCAGATCAGTGTGGGCTCACGGTAAAGAAGGAAGTTGTGTGCAGACCACAGTGTCAGGCACCTGTCATCCAGCTGGGAGGAGTTGATACTGCCGTACTTACTTTAAGGGGTGACACTCTGGGCACCTGCCATGTGGTGGGTACCTGCTGGGCCCCCTGCAACAAGGCAGGTCTATCACTGTTCAACAGGCAAAACAGGGGGCGTGGAGTGGAAGGAAATGATTTCCTCAAGGCCACACGGACTGTCAGTGAGAGGGGCCCAACCCCAATCTGTTGGCCCAGGTGGGGTGGGGATCCAGCCGAATGAAGTGGGCTCAGGAAGGAAGCCTCGTGAAGAATTCCTTGATTTGGGGCACATAAAAGTGAACGTTCTGACCTCCTCCGTCACTTCTGTAGCTCAATCGCTTACATAAATGTGAATGAATAATTCACGGGATGGTTTGGATTAAATAAATAAAAGATGGGTTTTCCGCCTTGGAAATGTCATCGCTTTCTTGCCACTTGCTCTCAGGCAGCCTCCTTCCCAAGTGAGACAGGAGCAGAGGCTTCCCTTGGGCTGGGTTCTGCAGGCCCAGGCCATGTGGCACCTGGCAAGCTCCCCAGGGTTCAGGGGTGTGTGTGACCTCTCTGTGCCTTACCCTCCTGGGACAGATAGGCACTGTCTAGGCCATTTTCAGGCCTTACCTGCTGGTGACAACACATGGTTGAGTGGGCACCGAGCCCAAGTGGTCCTTCAGAGCTCCTAGCCCCAGCCCCAGGCCCCACCTGCCCAGGGAGAAGGCCCCTGCCTGGCAGCTTTTTTCTCTGGGTGTCTCTCTCTTCCAAGCTCCCCAGGGACAGCCCCAGGCACAAACCTTCTATAAAGAGGTAGTGATGTCCCTTGAGCCCTGTGCCACTTTCAGCCCCATCTCCTGCCTTTCATGCCCTTGATTCCTGAACTCCACCCATGGTGACTGTGGAGATTGCCCATAAATCACCTTCTCCCCTCAGCTCTCTCATGTGTGGCTACCCTCCATGGCTCCTTGGGCCCCTCCTTTGAGCCCTCCTGAACCTCTGGCTGCTCCAGAGTAGCCCACTCCCTCTTCAGGGTGCTGGCAGCACTCCTGAGCCTCCTATTGCTGCCCTTTGCAGGGACATGGGGCTGCAGGCCTGGCACCAACAGGCCTCAGCAAATCCTTGGTGAGGGACAGGGGAGGAAGGAGATGCAGGTAGACAAGCCAGAGTCAGGGGAGGGGAGGACGTGACCATTGCCCAGAGCTGAGTCAGTGCAGGATGGGCAGAGAACTCGTGGACAGGGAAGGGTGTCAGAGGGTTGAGGGGCACATGAGGCTGGGCATCTTAGCCCAGGCCCTGCCACTCTGGAACTGTAGAAGGTAGCTGTGAAAGTTCTGTGGGAAGGACACGGAATAAAAATAAATTGCACTTTATTATATAAAGGCTACCAGGAGGAGAGTGGCTTTACTCCTGAGAGCAGAGATGCCAAGATAAAGGCACATTCATGGGCACTCATCTCTAGAGACCCAGTTCACAGCCTGCAACATGGGGAATAGCTCCTAACAGAGAGGCAGAGAGAGCAGGAGGCGGGGAAGGGCAGGTGCAGAGGTACAGAAGATGCACATGTTCCCCCTGCACATGTTCAGGTGTGCTGTGGCTCCAAAAAGCAGCCCCTCTACTCTCACTCACAACTACAAGATGGCTGGCCCATGCTCTGTGACAGAGCCTGAGGTGTTCCACCTTTCAGAAGAAGGAAAAAGGAAGAACCTTTCTGACTCCTTGGAGAGTTAGCAGGCAAGAGACAGCAGAATCACTTTCAAAGATGCAGATGGTCTCAGGAGGGTGGCTCTCGGATGTGCTCGTCTACTGCCCTCTTCCCTAGGACCTAGGCTCTAGACATAAGCAGGACCCTGTGCCTCCACTGTCTGAGGCCTGGTCCATGATCCCATCCTGGGACCTCTCTGAGAATGGCGCAACGAGTGGGGCCAGCCTGACTCATGTCTATGTCCCAGGGAACCCTGTGAGGAGGCAGCCCTTTCAGTTGAGGCAGCTGGTATGGAAGGAACCCCAAAGAGGAAGGAGACCCCAAATCCCTACGTCGTCGTCTTCTTCTTTCTTTTTTTATTTTGCTTTTAATTTCAGCTGGCATTCACGCTTCTTAGTTTGGACTTTTTTTTTTTTTTTGGTCCTTTCTTCCTTTAGCGATTCTTTTGCCTGTTGCCTTCCAAGTAGCTAGGATTACAGGGGTCCACCATAAACGGCGTCTTCTTTTCTGTTAGTAGAGACAGGGTCTTTTATTCTGGCTCGCTGAGACTTACGTTTGTCTCGAACTCTCAGAGCACTGGAAATCCACCTGTCTTGGTCTCCCACAGCGCTGGGACTACAGGTGTGAGACACCACGAACCGGCCCCAAACCCCTACTTTTGAGGGGCCAGCTCCAAGCAGGTTCTCCAAGGGCCTCCTGGTCACGGGCACATACCCTCCCTCCTGCCCACATCTAGCCCCACTCCTGCTCGGGGACCCAGGTCATCTGGACAGAATTCTAACCTCCTGAGGCTGCCTACCCACTCACTGACCAGCCCAGCCCCATTCCTTCCAGGCCCCTCTGACATTGGCTTCACCTCTTTCCCTAAAGGTGCCACACTCCCCCCTGTTGTCAGGACTCTGCATGGCTGGAGCGAAGGTTTCCTCTTCCTGGTGAAAACTCCCACATCCCTGCTAGGATCACACCCCCTCCACCCCACTCTGTCTCTGGTCACATGATCTCAATGCACACTGTTCATCTTTTTAGCATGTACTGTAATACAGTGTGACTTCAAAACAGTCTGTGCCTAATGCTTATATCATCCTGTAACAGTAAGCTCAGGAGTAGTTGGGTCCCGTCTTGGTGTCACCCTAAAGAACCTAGAATGGGGAAAGGGCTCGCTGAATGAAAAGTGAAAACTCCTGTGTGAATCCACCATTTCTGCTGAATACCCTGAACTACAGCCCTGCAAAGGTCCCAAGGTTGGGGTAACCAAAAGCAAGCACACATGGGGGCCACCCCTTAGACATGGAGGGTGGAACACATGTTTTTACCTTGAATATGCATGTTTATTCTGGAAATTTGAACTCATCCTTGCTCCTTCCTCAAACTCTACAGCAGTGACAATGAAGGAGGAAAGTTACAGATTTTCAGCACATCGAGAGGGGACAAGGCAGTGCACACAAGGTGTGGGCAGACTGGGAAGATGACAAGAGACAGGCAAGTGGACGCAGACTCAGCAGAGTTGGGGAAGCAGGAGCCTTTCTGCCTCTGGGGCAGCAGCATAGCTATCTGGAACACAAGCTGTTGACATGCCCATTCCTAGGAAAGGCAAGGATGGGAGAAGCGACCACTGTGAAGCCTGAGGGTCTCTCTGGTGGTCCCCTGGGTGACATGGCCCTCCCTCAGAGGATACACAAGTTTCTACTTCAAGGACATAGATACAGACAGGCTGGGCTGAGGGAGCAGCCGTGTGCCTGAGCCAGCAGAGCCTCTGCGGGACCAGGGATGCCTCATTGAAGATGCAAAGGGAGGGGGAGAGAGGGCACAGTGGCCTCCAGGTGATCCCACTCAGACCAGCATCAACTCTACCCCTGAGCTAGGCTGGGAGGACTGGCCAAAAGATAAGATAGCCAGGGTGAAATAGATGGTCTGCAGCATCCAGAGCACTGGAGAGCTCCAGAAGGAACGAGATGCAATGTGGAAGGTGAACAGTGGAAAGCAAAGCCCACGGTAAGTCCAGGACCCCCATGGCCAGGATACAGACATGTTAGCTGCAAGTCACAGCACCCTAGACACTGGGTACCAACCTCCCAAAGTTGTAACATCAGCTCGTGGAGACAGAGGACAGGAAGCACACATCTGTGTATGTGTGTATGCTTTCATGCTGGTGTAAGAAAACTCACACTTCACTCCTGCCAAAAAGCCCAAAGCAACAGCATAAGCTCACAGAAATGCAGGCAGGGCCAGGTGGGCCTGCTGTGCTCCCCTGGAGTCTGCAGCTTTCTATTCAAATCATGAGGATAAGAGCTAAACAAGGCCTGCCCACACTGGGACTGGTGGGGCTAGGGAGAAGCAACCAGTAAGACAGGTTACTGAGGGCCAAAGAGGGATTGATAGCAGCCCTCTGTCCACTTATGCCCTGTCCTGTGGTCACCATGAGGATAAGTGAAGGTACTGATTACCCCCCTCCATTTGGGTAGGTGCTGTGGTGGGGAGACAGGGGAGGGGTGAGAGAGCAGCCACAGAAGGGCCTTGTTCCTATTACAGCTCTATTTAGGAACCGGAAGCAGCTTTTGAAAGGTTCCTTTGGAGGCTCAGCCCCTGTAGCATTAAGGCACCAGCCACATACACAAAGGCTGGCGGGTTCAGATCCGGCCCAGGCCTGCTAAACAACAATGACAACTGAATAGAAAATCATGATATGAAAAATATTACAGCCACCTGATATTTTTTTTTTTTTTTTTTTTTTTTGAGATACAGTCTCACTATGCACTATGTCACCCTCAGTAGGGTACTGTGGCATCACAGCTCACAGCAACCTCAAATTCAAGGGCTTAAGCGATTCTCTTGCTTTAGCCTCCCAAGTAGCTAGGACTACAGGCACCCGCCACAATACCCAGCTATTTGGTTTGTTGTTGTTGTTATTGTAGTTGTCATTGCTGTCTGGCAGGCCTGGGCTGGGTTTGAACCCGCCAGCTCTGGTGTATGTGACCGGCACCCTAACTGCTGAACTACAGGTGCCAAGCCAGCCACCTGATCTTTGATAAACTAAACAAGACCATGCACTGGGGCAAAGAATCCCTATTTAATAAATGGTAGTGGGAGAAGTAGATAACCACATGTAAAAACTAAAACTGGACCTGTACCTCTCACTACTTACAAAAAATAAATTCAAGATGGATAAAAGATTTAAACCTAGGACATGAAACAAAAATCCTCGAGAAAGTGTGGGGAAAACACTTGAAGATATTGGCCTGGGGAAAGATTTTACGAAGAAGACTTCTGTGGCATTGCAACAACAACAAAAATATACAAATGGGACTGAAAAGCTTCTGTACAGCTAGGAAAACAACCAAAGCAAATAGACAACCTTCAGAATGGGAAAAGACCCAACAATCCCCTATATCACTGGGCAAGACACAGGAATAGAACCTTCTCTAAAGAAGACAGACAAATGGCTAACATATGAAAAAATACTCAGCGTCCTGAATGATCAGAGAAATGCAAATCAAAACTACCCTGAGATATCACCTAACCCCAGTAAGGATGGCTCATACCACAAAGTCTCAAAGCTGCAGATGCTGGCTTGGATGTGGAGAGAAGAGAACACTTTTACACTACTGGTGGGACTGCAAACTAATACAACCTTTTTGTTATAGGAAAGGAAGTATGGGGAATCCTCAAAGAACTCAATTAGACCTCCCATTTGATCCTGCAATCCCATTACTAGGCATCTACCCAGAAGAAAAAAGTCATTTTATCATAAGGACATTTGCACTAGACTGTTTATCACCACTCAATTTATAACTGCCAAAATGTGGAAACACCTAAATGCCTACCAACCCAGGAATGGATTAACAAGTTGTGGTATATGTATATCATGGAATACTATTCAGCCACTAAAAGAGATGGAGACTTCGCATCTTTTGTATTATCCTGGATGGAGGTGGAACACATTCTTCACAGTAAAGCATCAAAATAATGGAGAAGCAAGAATGCAATATACTCAATTCTAATATGAAGGCAGTAGATAATCTAATACAAGGTGGGGGTAGGGGAATGAGGTAGCAGGGAGAGGAGAGGAAGGAGAGGGGTGGAGGGTCAAGGTGTATGGCACACCTCTTGGGGGTGGGACACAAGTATGAGAGGGACTTCATCTAATAAACGCAATCAGTGTAACATAATTCTTTGTACCCTCAAAGAATCTCAAACAATTTAAAAAAAATGGGAAAAAAAATACACTTAACCAATGCTAGGACTTTCAGGCTATTAAAAAATCCATAAGAAAAGGACTAACATTTCACCATTAAAAAAGGGAGTCCCCTCAGCTCATGCTGACTCAGGCAGCCAGTCTTAAAATCAGCACAGGTTCCTTCCCCAGCTGGGAAGGAGGTGAGGTGTGGCTCCCCCACATCCAGCAGTGGGTTTCTGGACAAGGCAACTTCATCTTTCTAATCTCCATTTCTTTACATGCACAATGGGAATGATGCCACCTGCCACCCTGGGTCAGTAAGACAATGTAGGTGAAAATCCTCTTGGCAACATGCTTTATTCTTAATACCTTTTTTTATGCTACTGACACTTGTTTGGCCATACACATATGTAGAAGGTAATTCCTGTGAACCCTGAGCAGAAGCTTGAGCCCACATGTGAAAGCAGGTGGTACTGTCCAGGTGGTATGGAGACTCCCAGAGGATGAAGAACTATGTGGTCTGGACCCAGGCTCTTGGCACAGCTACGGCCTTGGCAGCCCCCTGGCTCTCTGCTGAGAGGACCAGCACAGCAGGTGGTCTATTCACCTGGTCCTGATGAGTGCAGCGGCCACAAGCCCATCCTGGCTCTTCTGGGTACTGCCTGGTTAAAAGGATGTAATTCAGGGGACAGGCCTGGCCAAGCCTTCTTGGTATAGGCTCCACCAGCACTTGGCGCCACCTGCAGGCTGCTATCTTCCCCATTCTGGGATTGCATCCTCCCGCAGCTCTCAGGGAAGTGACATCTTTGTCTAGTCTTCACAGCTAATGGTGGTCTGGCTGGGTACAGAATTCCCAAGGTGTAAATATTTTCCCATTTAGTTTTGAGGGCACTGCTCCTCCTCCAGTTTTCAATGTGGAGAAGTGCACAATCCTTTTGATTTTTTTTTTTTTTTTTCAGTTTTTGGCAGAAGATGGGTTTAAACCTGCCACCTCCGGTATATGGAGCTGGTGCTCTACTCACTGAGCCACTGGCGCCGCCCTCATTTTGATTTTTGATCTTCTGTGAGTGACCAGTTTTCTTCATTCCCTGGAATTATGTAGAATAGTCTTTGTTCTTAATACTATGAAACTTCACCAAAACATGTTTCATGTCCTCTTGCACAGTTTGGTCCTCCAGGTATCTATCTTCTACTTGTCTCTCTCATCAGATGTCTCCCGGCAAGTTGGCTGGCAGAGTGTCTGCTCACGGAGAGGGCAGTGCAGTTGGACCACCCAGGGGTAGTCCTATGGAGCAGCTTCTTGGGAAATTGCCAATGTTGTCTTCAAATCTTTCTTCTGGGACTGGTCAGAAGCCAGAGTCTTTCTGGAGGCACAAATACAAGCCAGCAAGGAGAGTAGCCTGGGTTCAGGGAACGCATAGATACCACAAACCCAGTTGAGCTGGGCTGGGGCCACACTAGCCACTGCTGCAAAGGCTCCTGGGCCTCCCTCAGGTTTGGGGAGGTACTGGCCCTGCGCAGGCCCAGAGCTGTGCTATACTTCTGGGTCTGAATTATTCATGTCTTGTTAACTTCTAAACCATTTCAGTTTTACATTTTTAAATATTTAATAATTAGGCATCAAATATTTATGCAGTTTTATTAGCAACTATGGGAGTCGGTGATGCAGCGGCTTGCGACCGTGAGGTTTGTTTGCATCCTGGCCCAGGTCGGCTATTTAGAGAGAGTACAGTGTGGGGAGAGGGCTGGCTGGCGCCCCTGGCAGGCTTTCTGTGGGCACATTCCTCTTGGACACCACACACTACACAGGGAGGCAGAGCTGCAGCCCTGACATGGCAGAGTGTCCTGCCCAGTGCCTCTCAGAGGCCTCCTGCCCATCCCAAATCCAAATTCAAGGAGACAAGTCTGAGTGGCCAGCAGGTATGAGATCCACAAGAGCCTGGGCCAGTGGGGTGACTCCAGGACTCCCCTTCCTGTCCCCACCCTGCCTGGTGCTAGGTAGGGAGGCCTTTTTCTAAGGCGCCATGTACCCAAGTGCTGGTTCAGTGACAGATGATGGCAATGCCACCACCCGCTAGCCAGAGTTTTCTGCTGCCTGGAGAGGATGGGGAGCTTCACCTCCACAGCTGCCAGAGGCCCTAAGACACTAGCCTGTGTTCCCTGCTGGGCCGGAAATTGCATGTTTCTTGTCAGAGAGGAGACTCCCGCCCTGGGACAACATGCAGATGAGCTGCTCTGCCGCCGGCTGCCTGGCAGGCGCCGCTGGGGCAAGCTACGTGCGGCTTTCAAACGGGGCATCTCTGTGTGATTAACGGCTCACTCCAGCAAGCAGCTTGTCACCTTGCACAAAAATGATCTGAAAAGACACCAGCAATTACAGCCCACCAGATTATGGGGTGGGAGAGTCCCATGGTGACAAGCGGGTGCTGATACCATATTTCAAGAAGACTCCTCCCCCACCACCAAGAACAGAGAAGAGCTGAAGCCCCAAAGGCTGCCCCTGCAGGCGCCAGGCTCAGCCCTGCTGGTTCTCTCAGCAGCAGAGGACCAGTGAAGCCTTGGCAGGAGGAGGGCTAGAGGCCCCTACATTTGTAGGCCTCAGGACACCCTGCATATAAAGGGTGGGGAATGCTGTACCTTCGTGGCAGATACAGAGACAGGCCCATGGAAAATCAGGTGCACTGTCCCCCAGCCATGACCAGGCAGGCTGACATCCCAGCAGGGCCTCTGGGTAGGGTGGGTCATAAAGATCACCAGATACAGCAGTCCCAAGGCCACCTCTGCAGCACCAGCACCTTCACAGGGAGCACTCACATACCTGCCTGATGCCAGGCCATGGGGTGAGAGCTGGTGCCCACTTGGGCACTACCCCAGTGATCTGAGTGGCTGTTGCCATTGGTCACTCAGGCTCCTAGATCAGAAAAGCCTCCTGGAACCATCTGGAAGGAATCCTCTGGGAACCTCACATTGGTTGTCTTTGGAAAACTCACTGCCATCTGACTTTATACTCATTCATCTGCTTGTTTACCAGGTATCTCCTCCACCTGGAACATGTCCCATGAGAAAGGGGCCTGGCCACACATGGGCATCAGTAAACATGTGTTAAGGGAATGAATGAAGGATGTCCATGCATTGACCCGTCTTGGCCTGCAGCTTCTCTATCAAGTATCAGTACATCTCTCTCCCTCATATGGAGGGGTAAGATAAGGATCAGAAAAGTTGAGAGCAAACTGCCCACACTCCCATTCAGGGCTGGACCCTGACCCTGGCGGAGGCACCTCTGCCTTGCTGTGAGCAAGTGCAGGCCCTATAGGGCCTCTCTCCTCACCCTGCACCAGCTTCCTGGTTGGGGGTTCTGGTGGGGCCCTGTCTGATCTCAACTTATGATCTTATCACCCTAACACACTGTTAGGTCCTGTGATCCTAGTGTACCTCAAGTCCTAACCACCAAACTCACAAATGAGAGTCAGCCACATGCCACCTCAAACTTGGGATCCCCAGCCCAGTCCTCCTCCCCCAAACTCTGCAGCCCCTTTTTAGTGGCTGCTGCTCCCCGTCCATCCCCCATACTCCTTAAGCTCAAAAATGGGGGGGAGGGGCTCCATGTTCTTCCTACCAGACCTCCCCAGATTAGTGTCCTCTTTTTTTTTTTTGCCTGAGTCCATGTTCTAATCACTGCTCCTCCTCAAAAGGCCCCAGGGGCCCCCATTCCTTTTAGGGCAAAGCCCAGCACTTGAGTATGTGGCCAGGCCTCCTGTGAGGGAAGCTCTGTTGCCTGGCTGCATACTCCGGCATGCACACTGCACACCATCTTTAGTTACTACAAATCCATAGTGCCTTCTTGGACTGTACACACACACTCTTGGAATGTGCAATTTTCATTCTTGCTGCCACAATGTGATGTGCATGGTTGCCTCCTACCAGGGGATGATGTTCGATAGAAAACTTCTGAAAGACCAAGCTCTGATGTCACCCCTAGATTCCTCCCCTGAGGATGGGTCTGCATCTCTGGAGCATGCCCATGCCTCACCTGCTGGGACCACCTGTGAAGGGCCACTCCTTCCCTTTTGTGCTCCCTAAAGGTAGGAGCTGGGGTCCAAGCCATCTGATCTAGCCTTGCACATAGCACTTGGGAACCCAAACCTGCTAGGTATTAAGCCTTCCAGCAATCAGCACCAGCAGGCTAGGTGGGTATAGGCTAGAGTTAGGCTTTTCTTAAATAGTCAGGCAAGTAGTGGTATAAAGCAGACTGTGGTCAAATTCAGAGGCCTCTGGGAGCTAGGGCTGTGGGCACAGCAGGACTGAGATTCAAGAGCCTTGGGTGAACAGTTGGGACAGTACTGCTCACCCATAACATAAAGACAAAGACAGTACAGCAGGTGCCAGTCTAGATGGCTGGTGAGACACATGTTCTGGTTCAGCTAGTATCACCAATAGCACAGCTGGGCATCAGAGGTGAAAAATGCTGGGTTAGCCTGGTAAACAGGACCAGGAGTGGGCACTGGGCTGAAGCATGGCAAGTCTGAGGGCTGGGCAGTGACTGGTGACACATCCTTGCTCAAAAAGCTAAACCTATTACCATCAACTTTTTGGGGATATGAACTGAGAACCTTGGGGGGAGGGGGCAGTTAGTAATAGGATCTGCATGAAGAGGAAGGGTGGCATCAGGGTGCAACCAGGCAGGAACCCTCATGGCGTTCCTGTCACCACCTGGGCCCTCAGTTCCATGTGCCACACACACTCCTCCTTGGTAAGGTCAGGGCAAAAGAGCCACTGGGGCTCCCAGGGGCAAGCTGGACCTACTGCTTGAGATCCTCTGCCAGGCAGCTCTCTGGGTGTTTAGGGACTGGGTGGAACAGTTGGTTGGGGGATTGCAGCTCTGGAGAAGGTCACCCCAGGAAGAGCAGAAAATCTCAGCAGCACTCTCTTGTCCCACAGCTGACTCCGGGGTCACCTCACATATGGGGGCCACTGGCAACTTGGAGGTGCAAGAGGCAGTGATGTTCTTGTGCACTGTCACCATCCCCTTGGACAGCCACAGGAAGCCTGTCAACCATCCCTGACACAAAGGAAATGGAAGGAGGGCTAGGAAGCTACTTCTAGAAATGCACAAAGTATCTCTGGGGGGAGTAGTGTGGGTCAGTGAGGGTCCTCAGTGGACCCTCAGGCCCATTTCTCTAAAGCCCACTTGGGCCCAGGCTTACACACTGATACCAAAAGCCCTACAGGACATCCACCCAGGAGTCCACTGAAGAATACATGCCTCCTGCCAGAGCCAGACCCACTCCAGAAAAGTGCAGTGCACACACCAATGTCCTATCCGAAGCCCTAAGATGTTAACCAGAGACCATAACTGCCTAACCCAAGTTTCTAGAAGATTCCTTCCAGAAACATGCCCAGAAGGTGGCTTGTGGAGAGCAGCTTGGGACAGAGACAGCAAGGCCAGGTAGATGCGCCATGCCTGCAGAGTGGTAACTATATTTGTAAGGTGCAGCAACTTTCAGCCCATTTTGCATGTTGCATGCATTATTAATTTGACAGTGGGCTTATAGAACCTAGTTCCCTAGAAGACGAGCTCCTTTTGAGAAGGAGGAAGCCTTTTCAGTGCTCATCTTTTATTGACTGAGTCATTTTTGAGCCAATCTGTCTGCTTTCAGCAAGACAAGAGTTTTAAATCTTCCTTCTTGCATCTTCCCTTTTGAGATGTGGCAGTCTATTACTGTCTGCTCAAGCACACAGCAAGGTCTCGAGTTTGAAATGCAGTGAATTCTTCAGGTAGCACAATATGAAGAGGGCCACAGAACTGCTCAGCAGCCCAGAGAAGGTTCTGGGAAGAGGGAAGGCCAAGGGGTAGCCACGGTTGGCACTGGAGATGGAGGAGACTATTGAGTGATAAGGAACCTGCCAGCTTGCCAGGCCAAACAAGACAGAGAGGACCTGCCAGGCTGGAAAGTATCTCCTAGAAGAAGTGTCCCCAGTATGGAGGGAGTCCAGAACAGATGTGCCCCGCCAAGTGGGGGACAAGCAGAAGCACACAGCCACACCCTGCTAAGAGGGGGACAGGCAGACACATACAGCCAAGTCTAGAGAAGGGAGATGCCTTTTTGAGGGTCTCTGAGATGCCAAACACTTTACTTTCAGTGAAATACAGCAACAAGACCCTTCTGCTCCCCATAGCCTGGGGACACTCTGGCATCCTGGGGGTCTAAGTGGAGGTCAGTACCCTTAGAGGGTACTCTGGCTCTGGGAGTCGAGGGAGGGCAGGGCCCTGATGGCTTTTCCCAAGAATAAAGCTGAGGCTCAGAGAAGGGAAGGGACTTGTATGAACACACATAGCCAGAGCAAGGCAGCCTTGGGGCCGGGCACGCCATATCATGTAGAGACAGAGCATTGCAGGGAATAGACATGGTTAGTGCTCAGGTCCTAAGGTAAGAGAGTGCTTGGACTGTTCAAGAAAATGCAAGGAAGCCTTTGGCAAGCAGATTCAGAAAAGTAAATGGAAACCCAGTCTTTAAAAAGAAGGCTGGAAAGCTTGTGCTGACTGGCTCAATGTCTTACGACAAGCAAAGTGTTGACTACTAAGACTGCATGGAACTGGTATGGAAGCCACAGATGCCTCAGCGGCACAGGAGAACTGGCTGAGTGGCTAGCAGTTGACCATCAGACAATGGCAGGAGTAATGAGGTCAGATGGGAGGTTTTTTCAATAGTGCTGCTGGACCAGCTGGATGTCTAAATGGAAACAGATGAGACACAGCTCTTTCTTGATACCATGCAGAAGGCTCAGCTGGGAAGGGTCATAGTTTCAATGTAAAAGCTTCTGGGAAAAGCAGGAGATGCAACCATGTGGTAAGCAAAGAGTTATTGAGACAAAGCACTAACCATAGAAGGAAAACCAGAGAAATGAGACATCATCAAAATTAAAACTTGGTTTATCAAAGAAAGCATTAAGAAAAGGATTAGAAAACAAATAATCCAATTTAAAAAATGGGCAGAGATTTAAGCAGACGTTTCACTGAAGAAGATATATGAATGGATGATAAGCAATGAAAATGTGCTCAACATTATTAGTCATTAGGGAAATGCCACCACAATGATACCACTTTGCACCTGATGGAATAGGTATAATCAAAAAGACAGATAATGACAAATGCCAGGAAGAATATGCTGCATCAGGACCTCTCATGTGGAAAATGTAAAATAGTATGGGCACTTTGGAAAAATAATTAGGCAGTTTCTTTAAAGGCTAAATTTACCATACAACCTAGAAATTCCACTTCTACCTAAGAAATGAAAACATATGCTCACACAAACACTTGTACACAAATGGTCACAGCAGCATTACTCACAATAGCCAAAAAGTGGAAACATCTGAAATGTCCATCAACTGAAGAATGGATAAATATAAAATGTGTTTTACCCATACAATGGAATATTATTCAGCAATACAAAGAAATGAGCACTGATATATGCTATAGCATGGATGAACCTGGAAGACACTATTCTCAGGGAAGGAGCCAGACACAAAGGTTGAAACACTCTACTTACATAAAAATGTCCACAAAAGGAAAATCGACAGAGGCAAAAGATTACTGACCAACTGGGGCTGTGAATGGAAACAGAGACTGACTGAAAATGGGCATAAAGGACCCTTCCAGGATCAAGAAATGATCTAGAATAAAAACAGCAATGGCTGGAAACACTGTATACAGTAGACCCACTTGAGGACTGTAACAAACTGGTCAACATACAGTAGTCAAAACAAGGAACTAGGTCTACTGTACTGACACACACATGTGGCACGTATCCAATCTATGAAAATTAGGTCACCTTAAGGAGGTGGTCAATGTAGGGAGGTAGTCAACCCACTAAATAGTAGGTGCTACTATATTTACTAAAAATTATTGAATTACATAGTTGATCAGGGGAAGATTATGAGTTCAGTTCCCAAACGAGGTAATTCTACCATGTCTAAGAGACAGCCAAATGGAGATGTCCAGGAAAGAGTTAGACAATCTTGTTCTAGGATACCAAGGTACCCCGTTGAGTCAGGACTAGATTTCATTATATCAGCTCAGAATCAGGACTAGTCCTTTACACTCCAGGACCACACATTAACTTAGAGTTAGGACTGGAACGCATCACTCCAGGACCCCACGTCAACTCAGACTCAGGACTGGACCCAATCACTCCAGGGCCACATGTTAACTGAAAGACAGATGGTCCCTATCACTGTAGGGCCCTGCATCAAGTCAGACCCAGGACTGGTTCCCATCACCCCAGGACTCCACATCAACTCAGAGTCAGAACTGGACCCCATCATCCCAGCACCCCAAGTCAACTTAGTCAAGTCTGGACCCCATTACCCTAGGATCACATGTCATTCAGACCTAGGACTGGTTCCCATGACCCCACATCAACTCAGACCGAGGAATAGTCCCTATCACCCCAGGACCCTGAATCAACTCAGATGCAGGACTGGACTCCATCATCCAAGGACCTCACATCAACTTACCCACGATAGAACCCCAGGCCTGAACCCTATTACCCCAACATCAACTCAGAGTGAGGATGGTCCCTATCACCCCAGGAACCCACAGCACCTCTGAGCCAGGGGCCCTCTCTCCTACTTGTCTGAGAATGAGTAGAGGATAGGAGGTTCCAGATTTTCCCAGGGCTCAATCTGTGCATGTGTGGGGAACGGGCCCAGAGTACCAGCCTGCTTGATGCCCAGTGAGGTAGCATCTCTGAAGCACACACTCATGGTTTCCAGGGCCTCTGAGGAAAGGCTTGTTGTAGGAGCAGTAAATGGTGTGGCACCCCATGGCCCTGGAGGAAACTTCTGCCAGATAGGCGTGTGCCTCCCAGCTAGGGCCTGCTCTCAGCTGAGGGGAAGTGGAGCACCAAGAGGACCATTAGGAAGCATTGGGCATACACTAGCCCAAGCTACAGACAGGACTCTGTCCCATGTGCATCTCAGCATGCACACATGTAGGTCTGGGCATGCAGGGGTGTACCCATGCACATGTATGTGCACTGTGTGCCCATCCTTCTGTGTGCTGGGCAAAAATGCTTTCCTCTGTATCTAGCCTAGGGACACTCTTGGTGCTACCTAGGGCTGGGAGCCTGGAGTTTAAATCCTGACATCTCCCCCGCCTCCCACTGGAGTATGCTGCATAACCTCACACGTGAGGTGGGAGAACCAATGGCCTCATCACAGGATGGGGATCTAGATGTACATAGGACTCCTAAAGCTCTGCTCAGCGAGTGCTACCTGCTTATTTGCAGGACAGGAACAGCTTTCAGGTCACTTGGGCTAGAAGAAACCCACATACGACTGACAGTGCCAGGGCTAGCCTGAGTGTGGCTGCTCTCTGCTCTTCCTCGTTTTCATGCTATCTTTCTGATGAAGAATGCACTCTGCTCCCCTCTGTGGTTTTCCTCCCACAGCCTCCCTTGGTAGAGCCAGGCTAGCTCCCCTTGCCTGGTCTCTGGGCAATGGCTTGGTTTGGGTCAGTTTGTAAACATGAGGACCTGGTCACTTCACCAGCTGCCCACATGCTCTCCCTACCCACCCACTCTGGGCATGACCAGCAACCTTCCTTGCTGTCCTGTTCATAAGCCCATGGGGCTAAGTGCCTATGTGGTACCCAGGACCACATGCTGAGCAGACTCAGGCTGGAAATGACCAACTTGGGCTTTGACAAGCCACAGCCCAGAGACCACCTAGCCCTCCGTTACTAAGGTGTAGGCCTTCCAGCTTAGCTGCCTCACCACGCTAGGTGCAGGTCATCCACAATGCAGATAAGGGCTCTGCCGGCTAAACGGCATCTTCCTGTCCACTTGGACAGGAGCCTGTGGCAGCCCCAGGGGCAGGCCAGTGATGCTCCCCAGGGATAAGGACATCCTGCCACACAGCCCAAGTCAGGTTTTGATGACTAAGCTCTCCTCTCATCACAGAGAATCTCGAAAGCCCCAGGTTGAAGGGCTCACCTGCCCTCAAGAAGGCCAAGCGTGTCCGGATATGTTGCCACCTCACCACCCATCCCTATGTGCACATTCCCACCTGCTATCATAGAAGGGGCCGTAGCTGTAGGTTGGGTCTGGGCTGAGGCTCAGGGTGGGGGTGCTTGGTGGTGTCAGGCACTAAAGGGCTCCCATCTTCACCAGGGGTTTAAAAGAAGTTATAAAGAAAACCCTGATTAGGTACCTGACTTGAATGACTGGGCAAAGTTTACAGACATGCCAGAAAGAAAAAGAAAAGGAAGTGAGTGCAGGATGGCTGTACTTTTCCCAGCTTGTATACTTGTGTCATTCTGTAATCTCTATGGCTGGCAGGGATTGCCTGGGACACAGACCTAGGTGGAGACATGGGCTGGGAGGAAGCCAGGCTCTGACCCCAGCCAAGGGGGAATCCAAATAAAACACAACTATAAAACATAAGGCTGTCTCAGAAGCACCCTGGAACATAGAGGCAGGGAGAGAAGACTCACAGAGATACACTGAGCTGACTATGACGGGTCCAACAGGCTGGTGCTGAGGCTGTTGGAGAGGACAGAAGCATGATGCCCTGCTCTGAACAGGGAGTTGGAGAGCCAGCAGCTCTGAACCCTGCCAGCACCTGAAGATGCTGTGCCCCTAGACAGCACCCAGCCAAGAGGAGGAGAGCAGTCTGGGCCACTTCTGCCAGACCCAGGAGGGAGGGTAAGGCCAGAGTTGTTCAAGGAACATTCTGAACCTGAGGATGACAAAGTCATCAGAGCAGTGGAGAGAAGGGCTGGGATAGAAGATGGAGGTCTAGGGCCTGGAGTGTATCAGGACCATCCTGCAGTACAGACTTTGGACCAGAGTCCAGCAGACTGTGGGTAGGGAGGCGCTTACACAAATTCTAGGCTTACACATCACCCCTTTACCTTACAGACCAGCCTCACCTCTACCTGGTCTACAGACATGCCCTGTTCAGCCCTATCCCTAATGCCCCCCACTCTACAGCAGGGTTGGTCACCTTCTATGGTTCTACCATAGCCACTGGGTGGGAGCCCAGATGCCCATGGTGGCTCACTGCAGCCTAAAAACTGGGCGAAGAGGATCTTGCCAACCTATTCATTGCCCCCAGCTGAAGCCATGCCCACCTGTATCCCAGCCCTGGCAGCAAAGCCCTGTCCCACACCTTTCCTGACTTCCTATTTATACTTTACAAAAAACAGTTCTTGAATCCTGTCTTTGAATCATTCCTTCAACTCCCACCTCTTTTCTCTATGAACATTGTTTCAATGCTCTACAAAAATCACACCTCTTGATGGACAGCACTTCAGAGTCTGTTCCTACAGTGGTCTGAAAGCTCTGAAGCCCAGGATGGCCCCTGAACATGGTGAGTACCAAGTCTAGGGAAAATCTGTCCACAGACAGCTGGTGGGGCAGAGATAGCAGTGCAGAGTGGAGCTGTGGCAGCATGAGACAGTGGGGGCAGGGATTGGATGGGGGGGGCAGGCGTACCCTTTCCTCTGCCTAGTCTCTGTCTGCAAACCTTGTGATTAAATCACATGATTTCTTTACAACTCCAATTACATACCTAATTGATGGTGTTGCCCTTTATTACCTGACACTAAGAATAAACAAACAGTGTTGAGAGAGCAGAGTCTAGAACAGTGGTAATTAAAGCGCCAGCCTGGTCTTCAACAAAGTCTATCGTCTGGGAGCAGTGAAATTGCAGAGCCTGCGCTGGGGCCTGGTTCTAAAAGTCCCAGCCTGAAAGTGACCAAAGATGTAGCTGCTCCTGGCCCCAGCACTTAGTAGTTGGCTCTAAGACAGCAGTTCTCAACCTGTGGGTCATGACCCACAGGAACTGTATAAAGGGCCGTGGCATTGGGAAGGTTGAGAACCACTGCTCTAAGGAGTCCTTTCCCCTCCCCTGCCCCCAGGGACACCACAGACTTCACAGGGTAAAAACATGGACACTGGGTAACAGCTCTGTGGAGTCTGAACTGTTAACACTTGCCTGTCTCTGAAGATGTAGAGTCAATCAATAAAAGTGTGTCTCTTCTAGTGGTTGCGGGCAGCCCTGTAGGCAGAACATCTCCTTCATGACCAGGGCATTCATGGCTTGGATTTTCCTGGTAAGGATGATAACTTCCTCCTATTGTTCATTCCTAGGAGCTGTGTAGAGATTATCTGCCCACTACTCATTTCCCATTGCCTGACCAGACCCTCATAGCTGCCCCAAGGACCTGGGCTCATTGTCCCATTTCATAGACAGGAAAGTTGAGATTCAGAAAGGGAGGTGCACTGCCTGGGGTGGAGCAGAACCTCTATCCAAACCCTTTGACATGGGGCCAAAGGGGGTGTCCAACGCCACTGCCCAGCCTCATCTGCCCGCAAGCCAGTGTGCTGGAGCCATGCGTGTCCTTAGCTTGCATGGTCTTCTCATGGGGTCTGGGCTCTTGCCATTGAAGGCAGGTCCATGAACCCAGACTGTGCCATCATTTGTGGAACTAGTGAACAGAGAGTGTAGCCTACAGCAAACAGGGGTGCAATGTGGAGTGGGTCTTATTTCTCTGCCCATGATCCTGAGTTGACTTCTACTAGACAGGCTCCTGGTGACAGCAGTCACCACTGTCACTATCACACTGGGTACACACCATGGGTAGGCATGGTGCCGGCTTAGAGAGTAAAGATGGAAGTCAGCCTCATCCTGAAGCCTCACAGTAGCTGGAGCAGAGCCCAGCACCCTAGGAGTGCCTCCCTGATCCCAAAGCTCACCCAGCACAGGCTCTGGGGCTATAGAAGCAGGGCAGCTAACCTGGGAGCAGGCAGCCTTACTTCACTCACTCAAGGGGCCCTTTCCTTTGGAACCAGAAATTAAGTTAAATAAACAAGAAGAAATTTATGAAGATGACTCTGGGAGGTACCCCAGGGTGTCTCACCCACATTCTTCCCTCACTCAATGACACAGCCATCCCCATAGGCTAGCACACACTAGGCCAGAATCAGGGCACTGTGGGTATGGGGCCCTTAACTGCACTTGCCTGCGCCTCAAGCTTGCCAACTCACCCTGAAAACACTAGGAGTAGCCTGCCCCATAACCATGTGAGCCAATGTCTTGTGACAAGTACCTCCGAGTGAGTGTGTACATGTGTTTGCAGGTGTGTACACATCTTATCCATCTGTTTCCCTGGAGTACCATGAACCATCTGTTTGTGGGTGGAATTGTGACACTGAGACGACAGAGGAGGAGTAGAGCCCTTGGGGCAGAAGCTAGGAGGGAGACCATTCAACATGGCCTCACTTCCGTGTGGACTCCCAAATCCCAACCCTTGAGCTCAGATGAGAGTCACTGAGGGAGCAGTCAAAACAGAAAGGCAAAGTCACACATTCTTGCTCAGGTGCGGGGGTTAAAAGACCTGATTCCACCAAGGAAGGGAGCAGGACAACTGCTAGGGGCCAGGAAAGGTATGGGTGGGGCAAGTTGGCAAATGAGCACAGAGACTCAGCTAGGAAGTAGGAAAAGATCTCATGTTTCACAGCCGAGCAGGGTGACTACAGCTGACAACAGTGTGTTTTATATTTCAAAATAGCTTGAAGAAAGGACTTGAAATGTTCTAAACACACAGAAATAAGAATATGAGGTGATAGAACACCCTAAATACTCTGACTTGATCATTACACATTATGTATGTAACAAAATACCACATGGACTCCACAAATATGTACAGATATTATGTATCAATTTTTTAAGCCAATAGAAAAAAAGGAGCCCTAATTTTTCTTTAAAACAAAAAATAGATTCATGGGATGCCCAATCCAGATAGGATGGTGTGAACTCTTTCCCTCTGCTCCTCTTGCTAAATTCAACCTTGAGACCTGGAGATAAGGCCTCAGGAGCGTCTAGAGGGTGGAAGGTGGACAATGAGGTAGTCTGAGAATAGCAGGTGCCATAGGAACCCCACAGCAGAAGGTGGCTCGCGTGTCCTAGGTGAATGCAGTCCTGCCTAGTTAAGCCCTTGGAGAGGACTTCAGAAGCAGGGCAGCTAACCCAGGAGCAGGCAGCCTTACTTCATTCACTCAAGCCTTACTTCACTTCCTCATTATCCTTGGGAGTGACTTCAGTTGAGTGACCTAAGGAGAGAGAGCCTGAGAAGCGGGCCTGGGCTCCACATCCCTGGTCAGAAGTGGATGCCACAAAGTTGAAAATTCTTCTACCAAATTAATTTATAACTTTAGGATAATTTTAGTAAAAACTAAAACCACAATGGCTTTTTCTTGAACTTGGCAAAGTGATTTCTAAAATTCATTTAGAATAATAAACAGGTAAAAATTTTAAGCTAGGGTAATACCTGTTCTATAGCTAATATTAAAACATATTTTAAAGTTATAATTACTGAACATATAGAACAGACAAATGAAATAAAAAGAAACAGAAAATGCGAATACAGATCCTACTTTGCCTAAGAATTCAGTAAAGATAAAGATACATTATAACTCCGGGGGAAGGAAGGTTATCTGCTTAATGGTAGAAGGGCAACTGTTCAGTGATCTGGAAAAGTACCAGTTAAGATCTTGACCTTATACCATATACTAAAATAAGTTCCAAGTAGATTAAATCTTTAAATATAAAAAATAAGCCCCCAAACGCTCGGAAGGAAATAGAATTATTTATTGAATCACTAAAGAATTTTCTAAGCTTAAAACAACTGACTGAATAGATAAGACATGGGAAGAGAGGTTTCAGTTCTAGGAAATGAAGAAACAGCACTCAACGCCTTTGCTGAAGCAGTTCAGGAACCCCGGACAATGTAGGCAGACTTCCCAGTACAAGGATGCATGTAGGTCAAGGAAGGAAACCAGAACAATGAGCCCACCAGGCCAGACGTGGGCATCCTGCTCCTCACCATGGTGTCTACAACTCAGCTTGGGTAGAACTCAAGTCTTGACTATGCTGAACTCTCTAGTCCATGGATATAGCATCTCTTCCATTTACTTATGATCTTTGATTTCTTGCCTCAGCATTCAGTAGTTGCCAGCAAACAGTTTAATTTATTAGATCTATACCTATGAATTTCATTTAGGGTAGTGAACCAAAATGGTGTGTTTTTAATTTCAGTTTCCCCATGTTCACTGCTAGTATGTAATATACTGTATATAAAACTATATACATGCACATCTTATAAAGTGAGTTCAGCAAGGTTGCAGGATATAAGATCAACACACAAAAAACACTGGTGAACTCACTTCATTTTTGATGTAGACAATTACACTATCTGCAAAGAGGGGAAGCTGCATCCCCTCCATTGCAGTCTGTGGGTCTCTACTGCTCTTTCCACCTCCCTGTCCACCTGGGACTGGGAGTGTGTCCACAAAAGTAGTCAGGGTGAACACCTTCAATGTATTCCTGACTCTAGGAGGAAGCATTTTCCAGTCTTTCATCTTAGGCCTGATGCCAGCTGCAGGGTTTGTGCAGGTGATCTTCATAAAGCTCAGGAATTTCCCATCTCTTCCTGGCTTGGAAGGAGTTTTCATCATGAGCATATGTGGGATTTTCCTGAATCAGTTGATGTGGTCATGTGGTTTTCTTTTTCTCACCGGTTGAAACAGTGGATTACATCGACAGATACTTACAACTAAACCAACCTTGCATTCCTGCAGTAAATTAATTCCTGTGGTTTTCTTTTCTGATCTTGTCATTGGTTTTGAAATTAGGATAATACTTGATTTATAAAATGTGTTGGAAAGTGCTCCCTCTTCTATGTTCTTGAAGAGTTTTGTAGATCTGGTTCTAATTTATTCTTTAAGTACTTAGTAGAATTTGTCAGTGAGCCAGTTGGGCTTGGAGATTCCTTTTTGAGAAGCTTTTTGATTACGAATTCAATTTATCAAATAGTGCAGGATTACTCTGATGATCTATATCTTATGGTGTGAGTTCTGTAGTTTGAGCTTTCTGAAGGTTTCTGCTGTTAGCTATCTCTTGTGCTACCTAGCCTGGACTTGAGGGCACCCAACCTCAACCAGGGATGCAGACTAGGTGCCAAGAGAAGCCTTGCTTTCTAGCCTGAGAAGCCAGTAGGAGAAATCTCTTTTTTCTTTTGTTTTGCATTATCTTCCATCCTGGCATCCAGGTAATCTTACAGAAGTGCAGCTGCAGCTAGACAGATGCCCCAAGGCCTGGAGAGTGGACCCTTCCCTCTGAACACAGTGTTCTGGTGGCTGGCATCACCCATGAAGGCTGCTGTGGCTCTGAGCCATATGGTATGGCAGAGAAAGCTGAGTCTGGGTCTATGGCCAGAAGGGAGACTTTGGTGATCTGAAAAGTGCTAGGAACAGGAGTTTCAGAGGACACTCTCTGAGTAGTACATGTGGGGATCTAACCCTAAACAGTAAGGTAGACCATTGCCCAGGGCCTAAACTGGCCCATGGAGATCAAAACAATAGATGACCTGAAAAGCCCAGCAAGGGCTTGAAAGTGAACAGCCACCAAGGACTAGTGGACTGAACCAACTTCAGTAGACCGCTAAAACCAACAGAAATTAACAGTCTCCACAGAACTTAAGAAAGACCTAGAATTTTATAATGTGATATTCAAAATGTCCAGAATATAATCTAAAATTAAGCAGTGTATAAAGAACCAGGAAAATACAATCCTGCTAGGAAAAACACAACCAACAGGTGCCAAACCCAAGATAAGCGAGATGCTAGAATTTCTAAGCAGACTTTAAAGATGCTCCAAGAAGTGATTAGAAAATACAGACTCATGGAAGAATGAAAGGGGTGAAAACCTTTCTGGCAGGTACAATGAACACTAATCTGGCAATGGGCAACCCCCAGAATAAGCATTATAAAAGGCATTGATGTAATAAAAACATTTGCACCCCCTTAATATTTTGAAATTAAAAAAAAATAAAGAGACGTGCTTTTGAGCTGCTAAAAAAAAAAATACAGATTCAACCTTTTACAGTCTGCCGAGAAATATTTTCCCACTTAAATTGGAATACAGAAATCATGTCACCACATGGGTCTGTTTATGTTACAATCGTCACATCCATTATACCTACATATGCTGAAACCTATCAGATAATGTGTTTGCATGACTTCTTCCCATCTTTTATGGTAACTTACAAATATCATCATACTTGAAGTGCCTGAAAATCACTGTCTTTTACATGGAGGGAAAATTACCTGAATGACTGTAGATCACTAATCAGAAACAAGAGGCCAGAAACAGGAAAACAATGCTGATTTTTATAATGCTGAAGAAAAAAACAACTGACACAGAATTCCACATCCAGCAGATATTCTTCAGTAATGAGGGCATCTCAGGGGACTAGAAAGAGAATCCACTCCAGCTAATTCACTCTATAGGAAATGCTAAAAGAAGTGTTGGCAAAAGGGAAGTGATCCCAAGGGCAACTTGGGCATGAATGAAAGAAGAGTAACGTGATAGTCAAAAGTTTAGGCAAAACTATGAACTGTTTTTCTTCTCTTATATATTTTAAAATAGGTATGACAATTAAATCAATGGGCAAGAGACATGAATAGAACCTTCTCTAAAGAAGACAGACGAATGGCTAATGAACATATTAAAAAATGCTCATCATCCCTAATGATTAGAGAAATGCAAATCAAAACCACCCTGAGATACCATCTAACTCCAGTGAGAATGGCCCACATCACAAAATCTCAAAACTGCAGATGCTGGCATGGATGTGGAGAGAAGGGAACACTTTTACACTGCTGGTGGGTCTGCAAACTGATACAACCTTTTTGGAAGGAAATATGGAGAACTCTCAAAGAACTCAAGCTAGACCTTCCATTTGATCCTGTAATCCCATTACTGGGCATCTACACAGAAGGAAAAAAATCCTTTTATCATAAGGACACTTGCACTAGACTGTTTATTGCAGCTCAATTTACGATCGCCAAAATGTGGAAACAACCTAAATGTCCACCAACCCAGGAATGGATTAACAAGCTGTGGTATATGTACACTATGAAACACTATTCACCCATTTAAAAAAAATGGAGACTTTACAGCCTTTGTATTAACCTGGATGGAAGTGGAACACATTATTCTTAATAAAGCATCACATGAATGGAGAAGCATGAATCCCATGTACTCAAGTTTGAGATGAGGACAATTAATGACAATTATTGACAAGGTGTGGGTGAAGGAAGGGGAGAGCAGAGAGAGGAAGAATGAGGGAGGGGTGGGGAAAGGAAGAGCAGAGAGAGAGAAGGAGTAAGGGGGGTGGGGTCTTGGTGTATACCACACCTTTTGGGGACAAAACACGATTGTATGAGGGACTTTACCCAACAAATGCAATCAGTGTAACATGCTTTCTTGTATCCTCAATGAATCCCCAAGTGGGACTGCAAACTAATACAACCTTTTGAAAGGAAGTATGGAGAAACATCAAAGAACTCAACCTAGACCTCCCATTTGATCCTGCAATCCCATCATGGGGCATCTCTCCAGAAGGGAAAAAACCCTTTTATTATAAAGACACTTGTACTGGCTTGTTTATCACAGCTCAATTTGCAATCGCTAAAATGTGGAAACAGCCTAAATGCCCTTCAACCCAGGAATGGATTGGCAAGCTGTGGTATATGTATAACATGGAACACTATTCAGCCATTAAAAAAAATGGAGATTTTGCAGTATTTGTATTAACCTGGATGGAGGTGGAACACATTATTCTTAGTGAAGCATGACAGGAATGGAGAAGCCTGAATCCTACATATTCAACTTTGATATGAGAAGAGTTAATGACAATTAATGACATAATGGGGCATGAGGAAAGGGAGAGCAGACAGAGAAGGAGGTAGGGGGTACGGAAAAGGAAAAGAAGAAAAAAGAAAATAGTGACTAGTTCTCACATAAATTGGATTTAATTTTGAGCAAAGTACAATACTTGAACATTAATTTTTAATTCAACTTGTTAATATGTTATTTAGGATATTGTATCCTCATTTATAAGTGAAATATGTTTGTAATTTCCCTTTATAATAAAATATTTTTTTCCAATTTTAATATCAAATGTATCCAGATGAATTAGAATGATTTTGAAGTATTCTTCTTTTTCTAGTGTCTATAATGATCTGGTTTTTGAAATTATCTTTTATTTTTATTTATTATAGTTTATAATATTTATTATAAATATTAGTTTTCTATTTTTAGAGACTTTGAAAAAAATACTAAGAAGTTAACTGATGACTCCATATTGAACCTCAGAGTCAAATCTGACAATGCGAATGTTACTTTTTTTGCATTATTGTTATTATTATTGCTCAATATTTCATTGCAGCAATCATCTTATTTCTTTTCTGAATGTATTTATCTTTGTTAGTTCTTTATGATGTTTTTGTTTCTAATCCTTATATTAAACATTGTCATTGTTATTAAATTTTAAGCCTTTTTAATTTTGTGAAGGCAAGAAGTGCAAACCTAATAAACACAGGTGTATGCATAGAGAAAATTAAAAAAAAAACTATGGAAAACTGACTAAAAAAAAAACTAAAAATAGAACCACCATATGAGCCAGCAATTCCACTGCTGAGTATATATCCAAAGGATGGGAATTCAATATATCAAAAAGATATATTTCTGAACTCCCAACTTTATTGCAGCACTATTCACAATTGCCAAAACATAGAATCAACCTAAGTGTCCATCAACAGATGAATGGAAAAATAAATGTGGAACACAATAGAATACTATATATCCACAAAATAATTAAGTCTTGCCCATTTGCAACAACATGGATGGAACTGAAGAACATTATGTTGAATGAAATAATCCAAGCACAAAAATATAAATCTCACATGTTCTCACTCATATGTGAGAACTGAATATTACAAAAAATTATCCCATGGAGACAGAGAATATAGGCTGAGAAGCATAGTAGGAGGAATAAAGTGAGGATGGTTAATTTGTGCATGTATGTAGTTAGATAAACAGAAAGAACAATATTTGATAGCACAACAAAGTAACTATAATCAATAATAAGTTAAATAACTTAAAACAACCTTAAAATAACTATTGATTAAAAAAGTGCAGTTGGAATGTTCCTAACACAAAGAAATGTTAAGTGCCTCAAGTAATGGATACTCTAATTACCCTTAACCAATTACTCACATTGTATGCCTGTGTTGGGACACCACACGCACCCTATGAAGACATACAGCTATATGTACCCATAATGATTAAAAATAAATAAATAAATATAACCTGAAAAAAATGTCAACAAAATCCTAAGAAAACAGAAATAATTTGAAACTTATAATCTAGAAGCGTTTATGACCAAACAAGGAAGAACATATGAATAAAGATTATAAAAATCAAGACAGATATTTGTAGAAGGAAATCTTAGTCCCCTAACTTAGAATGATATGGAGAAAGGAGACAAAGGCACTATTGCATCTCATTTTTTATGGTTAATGTGAAGATTACACACAGGAAAATTTTGTTCTTCACTCAGAAATCTTTTGAAAGATTATAAATTGCTGCAAAACAGGTTTTACATGTAGAACTGTTTATTTCTACTTCTTTCATTCCATAAAACAGCATTACATTTCCTTTTTTTCCCTTCCCTAAAAGATTTGTGTTGTGAATTTAGAGTACCTATACATGTTATTCCAGTGTAAAAATAATCCGCAGTTTATTTAATAAAGTCCACAGAGTGGTCACAAACAATTACAATTTAAGTTCTAGTGGTATGGACTAATTCAAGATACAGAAATACTCTCCGAATAGGATATCTGAATTTGTGCAAAAGAAGGGAATCAAGTGTACTGTTACACAGAGAGAAAATGTACATTTGATGTGGTTAGCATATGGTACAGGATTACATTCCAAAAAGAAAAAGTTATATTAATCGCAAAAGACCAAAGGATACATTCAAACAGAACGAAAAATTTGTAAGCCTTATCCATTTTCTTTTTAATATCCAAAATAAAAGTGCAAAGAATGAAAGGAGGAGGATAGCTTTTATGAAGTAATAACTCTTTTGCGCAATATCATTCCTGCTTTATATTAATCATTGTTTGCATATAATCTTATTTATATTCTAGTTAAAATTCTTACATAGCCATGTATGTCCATCCAGGCCATAATAATAAAGCTCTTTCTTTCTTACTAGCTAATTGCATATGAAATTAACTAGCCAACTTTAATCACATATTTTTATATGAGCAGGGAACGTTGAAAATGAGATGAAAATCCTTGTAAATAATTGAGATATTTTTGTTTATTTCAAATATATGTGTATTAGAGGTACATTACTTTATACTCTACTTGTTAAGTCTCAACAAATCTATTCTCTTAGCCAAGTGTGCTGGAATGTGCATGTAGTTACAGCTCCTTGGGAAGCTGAGGATACATTGAGCCCAGGAGTTTGAGGCTGTAGTGAACTATGATCATGCCACTAAACTCCGAGCTGGGTGACAGACTCAGACACTGTCTCAAAAAAACAAAACAAAACAAAATCCATTCTTCATGATTTATAGCAAAATGAAAAGTAATGATTCTGCATTTAGACAGCTTTAAGGGATGCTGTTTATAAACCGTTATTTCCTTTTGTTACTAATGTCAGTATGTCTGGATTTCCAATGGAGTTATTTTAAAAAAAGAAAAAGGAAGAAGAAGAAGAAGTTGACAGTCTTAATAATGCAATTAGTTTCTTTGTCATTTCAAAAAAAGAATTTAGCAAGTCATCTGAATTTGAGTAAGTCATGTGGCTCTAGATGTAAGACAGGGAACTTTTTTCTTTTAAGAAATAAATTGAGGGGCTTGCCCATCAATTGTCTAATCCCTTCTTTTCTGTTAGAGCAGCTAGCACATGTTAGCAGTGACGCTGAAAGCTGGCAGCCAAAGATCTCTTTTAACTTCATTGCAGTTTCTTAGAAATTCAATAGTCTTTTTAAAAATAAAATTTATTTTTGTTATCTTGAATCTGCATTACTTTAAAATGGGCTATTTATTATACAAGATGCAATATAATTGTCATGTATATGCCAGAAAAGAATTCCCATTCCTAACATAAATACCTCTAATGAAGTATAACGAATATTAAGTTTTCTCTATACAGTATTTAATAAATTTTGATTTATTGTTTTAAACTTTATCTGCATGGATAAGGTAACATTAAGGCTCTTGGATTGGTCTTTAAAATTTTTTTTTTTCTGAAACATTTGGCATGACATTAGAGCTACCACTGAGACTTTGACAATTACAACTGCCAATGACTTTCCCCTGACATTGGACAAGAATAAAACAGATGCTTCAATGCACCATGTAGCATTGTTCTGCTTCTTGAAAATTGTAGTATTTTAGCTTTATAATTATTCATTCATTTTTCAGCTTATAAAATTATCCCAATATTTTTCTCCTCTTATACATGGTGGACATAAAGTTTGTGTGCAATCTAAATAGTAAACTAATTGCTTTATTGATTAGTAAAACATTCTTAATCTAGAAAGCATCTAACATTAAAATAGATGGTAAATTGGTTTTATATGTTTTTCCTATTGTGAGAAATTGATTAAAAAATAAATTTTTAAATTATACGTCAACATAAGTATCAAACATTAATCCCTGGTTTAAATAGATTTTAGGAGTTATGAAGTAAAATGAACAAGATAATGATTGTAGTCAATGTGAACATTAGACATTAGAATATATAATTTGGTAATTTTAAAATATGCAAAATATCCATCCAGAGGAAAGGATATACAAGCATTCTCATCTCTACCCAAGGACAAGTCTAGGTGAAGCAGGCTCAAAATGCAGTGGGAGCATTTAAAATTGGAGATTGTGGGAAAGAAACCCTCACAACCCTGACAGGAGTGCAGCTGTTTGGGGAGACAGCTAGTGGGAAGGAGCAGGCCAGAAACGAAATTGTATGATCCCTGCAAACCCCCTCCCCACCAAACTCCACTGGTGTTTCACAGTAACACCAGTGTTCCTGGGAAACAGCAGAATGGTAACTTTTACTCTGGCCCCAGATGGCAGTCAATTAAGGAAGTAACTGCTAAATTTATCCTGAGTACAAAAAATTTACTTCTCCTGCAAAAGGGATGACTCCCCCTGAAAACCCCCTCGTACATTCAACCCTATGAGGTAATAAAAGTCTCTTGAACCCATGTGAGATCTGAGCTGACCGCTGGTCAGGTCCCACTCTGCCTTTTGTCTTTCTCTGCAAAATAAAGCCTTTCCAATTCCTGGACTGGCTTCTCTCCTTCTTATGGTCCCTTCCCTCCACTCTTTCCTGTTCTCAGACATACAAGTACAGCTCTGTCTGGGACTAGGGAATGCTAGGAAGCTGTCTGCCTAGGTCTTGGAAAATGTTTGTTCCTATGAATTGTAGTTGATTCCATTAGCACAATTATTTTTCTTCGAGTTCTGACTTGTAGACAATGTTGATAATTCAATTATTAGGAAATCACATTGTAGTTGTATGTGGGAATATTCACTTAAGGACCTTTTCCTCCTCGTCAGCAACTTACCCTTATTGCCAAAAACAGAGCATGACAAGTAGTAAATGCAGTTACTATTCACTAGTTTATAAATCAGGTATTCTATCAAAATCAGGCTAAGGCAGGGCGGGTTCGCACAGTGATTGAGAGCTTAGTCTCTTAGTCTCTGCTTAGAACTGCAGGTAGGATTCAAATCCCAGCTCCTCTACTAACTAGCTGTAGGACTCCGAGCAAGGAATTTTATCTCTCTGTTTCCCAACTTCATCTTTAACACGGAACATTAACAATTAAATAAAATTTAGGTGATCTTGGAAACTTAAAGGAAACAATATAGAAATAAAGATGAGGTAAGTTAGTCACAACGAACTTTTGAGAAATGCATACAGCAGAACTAACGACATATATGGCACCGTGGCACACGATTCCAGCTAGCCTCCACATAACTATTTCATTTTTAACCAATTTCCATTGCAGACTCCGAGGTTTATCATTTGACATTTTATGGCCTTAGTTTTCTTTATATTAGAGAGGATCTTCTAATAGTTAATCCTCTGAAGCATTTACATAGCATCTTACGTATCAGTTATTGTTCTAAGCACATTTTCATGTGTTTTTTAGGCTTTCAAGGAAAGTTTACAACACTTAAATTCAGTGTAAAGGGTAAAAGCAACATCTGGAAAAAGTTGCCTGTGAAAACGAAATCCTCGAAGATTCTTCCAATGTCAGGATAGTGACTTTTTTTCAGAGACAGAAAAACCATGGACTAAGATGTTGCATGTGTCTGAAACACAGTGATCTGATGAGCATGTGTTGGGGGAGCAGATGGTCAGAAGGATTCACAAAGAAACCTCCCTTTTGTGCTTTGAGGGTCTATCCGCACAGCACCTGTTCATTGCTAAAGGGGGGTGGCCCTCAGGCCTACACGGCGGTGGCAGCACAGTCACCCCTGAAGAGCTGCTTCCCAGAGGAGACCTTCGATAGTCACATGGTTACAGAGCTCAGTTAAATGCCTCAAATTTCAAGCATGTTGGAAATAACAGATTGACTCTTTCCTTTTTTTCCTAAAAGAGAAAGAAAAGGTGAACCATGTGAGATGGTTCTAAAAGTTACCAAAATAATAATTTGAAAGGTACAGGCCACTTCACATAAGTCACCTACATGTTTTGAACCATATTTTGGCAGCCAAAATATTGCAACATACCCAGACACAGCAGGGAGCTGATTATTACAATGATATCAATAATATTCTGAAATTATGAATCTTAAGAACATTTAAATAAATGTAAAAGCATTTAATAAAATTAAAAGCAAAAGTTAAACCAAAGTAGTGAGCTTTGGGTGACTATTTATTTTTTCTTTCTTTTCTTTTCTTTTCTTTTTTTTTTTTTTTTTTTGAGACAGAACCTCAAGCTGTCGCCCTGGGTAGAGTGCAGTGGCATCACAGCTCACAGCAACCTCCAATTCTTGGGCTCAATTGAATCTCCTGCCTCCACCTCCCCAGTAGCTGCAACCACAGGCACCCACCACAACGCCCAACTATTTTTTGGTTTCAGCCGCCATTGTTGTTTGGCAGGCCTGGCTGGATTCAAACCCTCCAGCTCAGGGGTATGTGGTTGACACCTTAAGCCACTTGAGCCACAGGCGCTGAGCTGGTAGATTTGCAACTACTTATTAGTAAGTTTAAATTACAAAAAATTTTGCATGAATCTCATAGGATGGCAGATGTATGTTGAAGTCAAATTATTTGCCTTGCTTGCAGATACACTTAAAATCTACTTCTTTGTTGGCTTAGTCTGTTCTACTAACTTGTTTTAGATTCATTATTTAAATTTAAAAATAAAATGAAAATTCCAGAATAGGAATTTCTTCCCATTGTAGATTTTAATTTCAGAAAAAGAATCTCTAATTTTTACCAAAAAATATTGGTTAAGTACAATTTCAAAAACTTATGGACATTATTTTCCTAACCTTTCTTTAAAATTTTAACTCCACAATTTTATGAGATGGAATCTATATCAGTTTATTGCTTCAGAACTTAATTGTTTTCCTACCATGAAAATTAAATGGCCTGAGTTTGACCAATTCAGTTTAGCATCTTCTACTGAATTTATTTAATTCAGCTATGGATAAGGAGAATTTAGCTGCTTGAAGAAGACCACTTTTTGCTACCTACCTCCTTTATAGTTAACTCAGGCTCTCCTTGAATCCATCACATTTGTGTTTTAGCCTCATCATTATACTAACAATTTTTCTCTTCAAATGTTTTTTGCAAAACTATTTCCAAAACCATTTCAATGCTGAAATACCATAGAGAAAGAATCACACTGGTGCTGCTAAGTTAAAGGAAAGAGAACAGTAAGCATGCAGCGACCACTCCTGAGCTTCTAACATCGCCCTGACGTTAGGCTAGGTGTTTCTTTCCAAACCATACGAGAAGTTCATTCTAGAAAACGTGCAAGTAAATTACATGAAATTGGGAGATTGAGTTTCAGCAAGAGACAAAATAATGGGAAATTATTAATTACTCTTCTTAAATATATAAAAATAGAAGTAAAAATACCATCAAGGCAATCTCTTTCATAAGGTTTCATTTGATCTGTTATTATCACTTATTGGCATGCTCTTGGTTTACATTCAAAGAAGCACAATCATTGGAGAAGATGACTGTCTTTGGGGGAGAAAAAACTGATAACTCTGAAAATTATGCTTCAGAAAAATCTTAGACATCTCCCAAAGGGACCTATGTATTTGTCCTGTGGGCTGTAGTCTCAGCCCCCCTCCATGTTTCTGCTTCTCTTTCTGAAGTATAAGCCAGTTGTTCAATGTTGAGTCTTAATCAAAGATCAAATTACTTAGAATCCTAAAAAATAAATTGGTGTGACAGATACATTATTTATCCATTTTTAATAAATGCATGCATGTAAGGAAGACTATGTGTCATGATTTGCTATCATTCAGTGTCTTTTGCATACTTAAGAGATATCATCATTATGAGTTTTGTGAGATTGACACACAACTTACAATAGATGTTTCAAATAATTCTTTTTTTTTTTTTGTAGAGACAGAGTCTCCCTTTATCCTCCTCGATAGAGTGCCGTGGCGTCACTCAGCTCACAACAACCTCCAACTCCCAGGCTTAGGCAATTCTCTTGCCTCAAACTCCCTCAAGTAATTCTTGAAAGGCAATATACACTGAATGCTGAAAATGAGCTACAAGCTTTTAAAACATCAAATGTCTTTTGTTCATATATATATGCTTCTTCTTAGTAGACCTTTTCTTTTAAGAGTTTGGGTCAAAGTTAATATATATTTGGCTCAGCTTAGCTTTAATTTGAAGCAATTACTTTAGATGAGTGTTTTGTTAAAAAAAAAAAAAAGAAAGAAAGAAATTTGGAGGAGAGATAAAATAAATTAGGGGGAGAAAACCAAAACAGAAATCCTCACTGGACATATAATTACGAAAATGTCCTGTGAAGATATACGCAGGTTCTAACTTCCCTGGACATTATAATGTCCTAGAAGTTTTAATCTTCTTCTGCACTATCACTTATAAAGGTAGAGAATATTTAAAGAATATGTGAACAAGTGGCTTTAGATTTTAATTCGGCAATATCAATGAAAACAGAGTAAAAACTTTTATACCAAAATATGAATTCATTCAACACCATCCCTGATGTTTGCAGGGTGTGGGGTAACAATAAAAAATAAATGTGAGCAAGAAACATAGGGAATACATTCATGAGGAGAAAAAGTATAATTCTATGAAAGTTACTCCATTTGCTATTTATAGATTTTAGAATGTGAGAGGAAGTGATGTAAATATTATAACATTTTCTAGAGACATGCAGCTAAGATAATTCACAATGTAACTCCATGGTTAGGTTCACAATCAGACGTGTCCTCTCTTCTCTAAACATTCAGCATTGATAGAAAAAATTTCTAAGGAAACAAAAGGACGTAGCTTCTAAAAATAGGAAACATGTCTTTAGGAAGAAATGAGACAGAAACCCAAGCCAAACTTCACTAAAGGTATATACCTGCTGGTTGGAGAGCTCAAAGCAGGGAGCTGTGCTCCACAATTTTGGCTGCTGTGGGGTAGAGAAAGCTCAAGGACTCTGCATTAGAACTTCTAGGTAGGTCCTGGGACTCCACATAGAGCCAGTGACTTCAGTGGGATTTCTCTGATTGTGAAAGGAGGGCAAAGAAAGATTAAATGATGCAGGCACCCCCTGTGCTATAATTTTCACCAATAACAGAGTATTTGGAAGTAAAATGATGCACATATTACTTCCTGACCAAGAATTGAAATAAGCAGACTGCAGTTAGATCTGTGGTTTCCTTGGTGTCACCACCTGGAGTTAACCAAATCCAGAAGAATGACAATAAACTACACTAAAATTGTTGATGACCCCAATTGCATTGCTGTGTAGATAAGTTCTCCTTGTCAGAGTGGATAACGGTGCTATGTGGTCATGGATCTGGAAAACATATTCTTTTCTATCCCCAAAGAAACGATACTGATAATATCACATAAATTGGACTAACTCGGCAAGAAACAACAGGAATATTGGAGGCCTTAATAAGACACATGTGCTCCAAAGAAGGGAAGATAAATTTTATCAAGATTCAGTTTGCTGCAACTTTTGTAAAATGTAAAGGATCCAGTGGTCAGAGATGTGCCAGACACCCACCAAGATATAAAATCAAACAGTTGCATCTTGCAATCTAAAGAAGGAAGCTTAATACCTGATCAGCTTCTCTGGGATCTGTGGTTCTTATTAGAAAACTCTTACAATTTTACCAGCTTTGAGTGTGGTCCAGAGTTAGGAAGGGGCTCTGCAGCTGTTGAGGCTATATTAAGACTAGCCTTGCCACTTGGCTCATTATCCTGGCACACACTATGATGTTGGAGCTGTCAATGGTGAAAAAAGGATGAAGATAGAATTTATTCCAATTCTCAGGGGGCAAATCCTAATTTAAGCCCTTAAATTCTGAAGCTGAACTATGCCATCTATAGGCCAGCGTTATATACCTTCTAAGAAACAGCTCCTGGGATGCTACCAGGACTTTATGGAACACAAACTGTGGAGTATTTGGGGGCACCAAAGAATTGCCCATTATGAACTGGATTCTGACAGACCTACCAATTCAGAAAGTCAGGCACGTCTAGAGCAATTCATCATAAATCGGAAAAGGTACATTGGCCATTGAGCTTGATAAAGACAAAAGGTATGAGTAAGTTAAAGTATTTCATCAATCACAGTTGTACCAGCACTGCTCCATCATGTCATACTATGGAGTCAAGATTTGGGGTCCTTTCTGACCACATGACAAAGATTAAAAAATCAGAGTTTGTTTAATAAAGAAGTCAGTTTATGATGTATATACATTCTCAAAACGGGCTACAGCCACACTGCAGCCCCACTAATAAGAGTCCTAAAAAAATATTGGCTGAAAGAAATCCTCCCAATGGAGGATCACCTAAGTCCAGTTGTAGATTGCAGTGAACTATGACACTACAGCACTCTACCGAGGGTGATAGAGTGAGACCCTGTCTCTAAAAATAAAAAATAATAATAATTGCTGCAATAATGCTGTGTAACAACCCAACTCACAACTCTAAGACAACAAATAATAATAATTATAACTTTCATAATTATGCAAGTCAAATTGTTGAGTCTTTTTGTGTATTCATTGTAAGGCCCAGCAACATTAAGTAGTAAACCTGGGGAAACTCTTTTCATTGTGACAACAGAAACATGAGAAGTCACGTCCAATTTAATAGGCACATTTTAAAGTTCTGCTTTCATGACACTTATTGAAATCCTTGTAGTCCAAGAAAGTCACACAACTGATTCCCAATCAAAAGGCAGTGAAGTATAAACCACCTATGAAGGTGGAGATTGGAGATGAAGGTGAATATTCTTGAACGAGTATTTAATTAGACTAGGTAGGTATTGCCTAGGCAAAATAGAAAGTGCACAAACTTGAAAAGCATGAAATTAGAACTATTTCTATTTGTAGATGATGTAATTGTACATAAGGGAAACTCAAAGAGTCAGTGGGAAAATTACAATACATAATAATTTAGGAAATCAGTAGAATTTTAGTCTTTTATACAAACATTAACCATTTAGAAGAAATGATGTAAAAGAAGACCCTATTTATAATAGCACCAAAAATTATCTAGATATGAACTGAAGAAATAAATGAATATAAAAATGCAAAGGGATTTCCAGTAGTCAAATTTATGACTGCAAAAATAAGAATGGTTACAACATTTATAAAATATATGTGTGTGTGTGTATGTATACATATATTTTTCTTTTTGTTTCATACTGCAAAATTAGTATTATTTTAGTATTAATAAATTTTGGAATTTTTTGTTTACTGTAAATTGTGGAATTTTTTATTTATACTGAAGATAGCATTTTTTAAAAAATCTAGCAGTAATTCTATATTTTCTCTTTCATAGAAAAATTGTATTTCACTTGATGAGGGAAAACAATTCTTCATAAAGAAATTTCATTAAATAAGTACAAGGATTTTTAGAGGTTTTTTAAAAAATAACATCATACAGGTCTACTGGGGTAATTGCATCATATAGTTATCATCAATGATCAAAACCATTCCTTGAAGCATAATGGGGGAATTCACTTTGGGGCTCCGGCTGTCACTAATCAAATTTCTCTAATTAACATGGAGCAGCACTACCCCTTGTGAAGAATTTTTTCTGGAAAAAAGTTGAGTCTAAATAAGTTTATAGAACTAACTTTCCAGGATAAAATCTATTCAAGCTGACACCATGAGGAAGTAAACAGGCAGATAGGTAGAACAACGGACTCAATTGCAAAGTGAAAGAGAATTCGTGTAAAACGGAAGCATCACATGACATGTTTGATTCAAAAAATTAATGATAATACTGTTTAAGAAAATAGACATAATTTGACTGCTCTTTAATTCATCATTCTTCTACCTCATCCATGTCAATATGAACCCGTCACAAATTATGCATACTTTATAATTATATATTACAAAAGGCTTTTTAATTGTGCCTTCTCAAAAACTCAAAGATTGTATATTTTTCTTTCTTTATTTATTTATGTATTTATTTATTTAGGAGATAGAGTCTCACTGTGTTGCCCAGGCTAGAGTGCCAGGGCATTATAGCTCACAGCAACTTCAAAGTCTTGAACTTAAGTGATTCTCCTGTCTCAGCCTTCTGGGTAGCTGGGACTACAGACGTCCGCCACAACGCCCAGCTAGTTTCTCTATTTTTTAGTAGAGATGAAGTCTCACTATTGCTCAGGCTGGTCTTGAACTACTGACCTCAAGCAATCCACCTGCCTCACCTTCCCAGAGTGCTAGCATTATAGGTGTGAGCCACTACTCAGCCAAGATTATATACTTTTTAAAATTTCAAGCTTTTGCAGGGGAATTTGAAAAACAATTATAAATTAGGTGTACTAATCACCTCATTTATCTATTTTATTTCTCGGATTTGAATTTGATTCCTTCTAACAACCTTTCTCACACTTTGGGAGAAATAAAGACCAGGTTCTTCTCATCATTGGCAGGTTATTTACTGGATGCTAATAATCTTGCTTACTCTGGAAAATTATTTTACCCTACTGTTTATGACTGAACTGTTTAAACCCAGATAGTTTTTAAGAAATTAAATAGCATAGTTTTATCACTGAAATAACAGATATTCACAGACTTGATATTGCCTGCAGGACTAAACATTTAATTTGTAATTAAAATGATTAAGAAAACAGGTTTTGTATATTTCATCACTCAGAGCTTTTTGATTTGCTATTGTCTAGTAACATTCATCAGACATATTATCTCACCTATAATTTGATTTCTTCTTTAATATATATTTTACAGAAATCACACCATTCTCATAATTTCACCAATTGATGCATTAACTTTAATATTTAACCAAAAATGCTACCTTTGATCACAATTAAAATGTACAGTTTGAAATGTCCTATATGCAGAAGTTTCTTCTCTATTATTTACCAAATAAGCTTCATGGGTTTTGAAGATATAAAGATCACAAGACATCACTGTCTACGATTTTATGCTTGCAGTTCCTATATTTTGATTACATGAAACTGCTTCTGAAAGTTTTAAGAATGCTTTGTCATTGTACCTCAATGCATAAAGATTTTATTTATGAACATTTTCATATATTTTTATGCAAATAGTGTCTTTCTTTGATGTTTCACTTTCTGAAGGCAAACAAGACATGTTTTTCTTTAGACATTTCAATCCTATTATGAGCTTTATGGAGACAGACAATATTGTAGTACTTTTAAAGAATTCTTATAAAGACCTCTGTGGTGAGCCTGTTTCTGTTTACAGAATTCTGGTGTAGAAAAGTTCTTCAAAATAAATTCATTTTTAGAAAGTTAACGTGAAAGATTTATGAACTTGATAGATTTATTTTTCATGAAATATGTTAAAATTTGGGATATATTGATTACCAATAATGAATATATTCTAAATCTTTTTTTAAGTAATGCGTTTTATAAAAGCTGATTTCACTCTTTAGTAAAGGAGATATAAGTTAAAGTAACTTAATGCATTACATCCACACACAGTACCCTACATACACAAATTTGCATACCCACCTATGTACATCAATACACTCCATCAGTACACACATGTGCACATTCCATAAGAATTATACTCTGCAAATAAGAATAAAAGTTTTGATTTCCAAGGCTAATTTAAAATCATGCAATTCACCTTTATTACCTACAAGTTTGTATATAATTATGATGAGTGTTTTGGTTTCAAAATAAACGTTGCTTGAATTTTTTTGTATTTTAATTTTTTCAATTTTAATACACAGTACACTAAATTTTAATTAAAAATAGCATACCTTTATTATTTTGTTGCTTATTAAAGTTTGAAACTTTCAAATTTTAATTGGAATGATATTATTATTATCATTCAATAATTAGAAGTCCTGAACAATATTATGGAAAATTAAGAAACGGATGGTGCTTGTGACTCGGTGGGCAAGTGGGCAGGGCACTGGCCCCATATACTGAGGGTGGAGGGTTCAAATCCAGCCCTGGCCAAATTGCAACAAAAAAATAGCTGAGCATTGTGGCAGACACCTGTAGTCCCAGCTACTTGGGAGGCTGAGGCAAGGCAATCGCCTAAGCCCAGGAGTTGGAGGTTGCTGTGAGCTGTGTGATGCCATGGCACTCTACCAAAGGTGATAAAAAAAAGAAGAAGAAAAGAAAATTAACAAGCGCATAATTTTTTTAAATGGTTATAATTTAGAAAAAAATTATCATATGAAAGAAATAAAATGATGGAAATCGTAATGAAAATTAATGAGAAAAATATCTATGAAATAAATAATAATGCATCAAGCAGATCCACTTGAAGGTTTGATCCACTTGCATCAAAAGGTTTGATCCACTTGCATCAAAAATATTGTATCTATAAGGAAAATAACTTTAAGAAAAATAAAGAAACAAAAGCAAGATAGTGAGGAAAACTATTCTGTAAAATAGTGTCTCTTTTTGTAAATATGAAACATGCAGTATTTATATTCATTTCTTTCTTTCTTTTTTTTTTTTGTAGAGACAGAGTCTCATCTTATCACCTTCAGTAGAGTGCCATGGTGTCACACAGCCCCCAGCAACCTCCAACTCCTGGACGGAGGCGATTCTCTTGCCTCAGCCTCCCCAGTAGCTGGGACTGCAGAGGCCCACCACAAACCCTGGCTATTTTTCTGTTTTGCAGTTCAGCGGAGGCTGGGTTTGAACCTGCTACCTTTGGTATATGGGGCTGGCACACTACTCGATGAGCCTCAGGCGCCGCCCTATATAGGTTACTAGAAAAATCTTATAAAAATTTTTCTGATGTATAAAAGCAGCTCATTATTTAAGAAATATTTGATAAGACATAGTAAGTTAGAATAATTGTGATTTAAAAAAGGACTCTCCCTAAATATAAGACTCAACACTTTAATACCCCTAGGATTGACATCCACTTAATATCTGAATGAATTATGTACAAAATACATGCAATATAGGTACTTACATACCAACTAAACCCACATATACATTCAACAATATATATTTTACACAGAAGGATAAGAGAATATTCAAATTCTTATGCATTAAATACCTTACATTTGTTTTAAATAAAAAGTGTTAAGGTCAAACACATTGTTAGTTAAAATTTGTTATATTGTCAAATGTTTAAATCATTTCAAAATATCTGGATATTTGATTATTTTATCACCTTAGGTTATTGATTTATTTATTTTTTTCTGTACCAGAATGTTTATTGCAGCCCAATTCACAATCGCTAAGTCATGGAAGAAGCCCAAGTGCCCATCGACCCACGAATGGATCAACAAGTTGTGGTACAAGTATACCATGGAGCCCTAAAGAAATATGGAGACTTCAGCTCCTTCATGTTCACATGGATGAAGCTGCAACACACTCCTCCTAGCAAAGCATCTCAAGAATGGAAGAAAAAGTATCCAATGTACTCAGCCCCACTATGAAGCCAATCCAAAGGTTCCATATGAAGGCTACAACCCGACTATAGCACAAGAACATGGGAAGAGAGGAGATGGGGGAGGTTGGGGTGGAGGGAGGGTAATTGGTGGGGCCACACCTACGCTGCATCCTAGAGGGGTACAGGCGAAACTTACCAAATGCAGAATATAGATCTCTTCATAAAATAACTAAGAAAATGTCATGAAGGGTATGCTAAACAGCTTGATGAAAACATTTCACATTGTACCCCTCGATTGCACCAATGTACGCAGCTATGATTTAATAAAAAAAAAAAAAAAAAAGACACAAGCTATCCTTCCCTCCTTCCAGACCTCTAGAGTAGAGAAAGGGGGCTATGGCCAGCTTATTACTCACACTTGGCAAACCTGGAAAAGGCCAGCAAAGTGTATTACTGAACCAGAAATAACTAATTATTCTGAAAAATATCGGGCAGGTCTTCTTCCTCCATATTTTACTGAGTGGATCCCCTCCACACACGCAGATACTCAGGTCAGAAGCTCTAGCTTTCTTGCTTCTCACTTATGCCTCTACATTCTGTTAGCTAACAAGATAGAAATCTATTGTCCTTCCAAAATGTCATTCTTCATCACATCTAAGATGTTATCCTTTGTCAGACCATTATTTTATCTAACTCTAAGAAGTAGCTAATTCTCATTTGTTTTCAAACCCAAAGCAGGTGCCAGCTCCGCCAAGAAATCTCACCAGATTCCCCAAGCTAAGTAAGAACCCTGTGTCTGGGGCTCTGTGAATCTCCACGCATACCTGTTGTAGCCCTGCTTAACGTAGTTGTTGGCTTGTTTCCTCTCCTACTAGACTGTGAGTTTTATTCCACTATATTATCCTCCAGATAATAGAAGGTACTTAATAGACTGTGCCTCCAGAACCTAGAAGGTACTTAATACTTATGAAAGTATCAGGTGGAGAAATAGATGGGTGAATGAAAAGTGATAAGTGGCTCGGCGCCTGTGGCTCAACCGGCCAAGGCTCGAGCCACGCACACCTGAGCTGGCGGGTTTGAATCCAGCCCGGCCCGCCAAACAACAATGACGGCTGCAACCAAAAAATGGCCGGGCGTTGTGACGGGCGCCTGCAGTTCCAGCTACTTGGGAGGCTGAGGAAAGAGAATCGCTTGAGCCTAGGAATTGGAGGTTGCTGTGAGCTGTGATGCCACAGCACCCTATCCAGGGTGACAGCTTGAGGTTTTAGTGAGTCAGCCCCTGGAGTGAGTCAGTCCCTGGGTTCAGTGCATGGAGGCAGGGCCACTGACTGGCTCAGCAACTTGTCCATCATGCTAATTTTAGCATCTTGCTTCTCAATGTCCTCATCCGGAGTCTAGGACAAGTCATGCGGTAGCTTATAGGCACCACAGAAGTCATGTGGACAACGTGTTCCCCACTCCTTTGGAGAAATGAGGGAAAAATATTGCTGACCACTCTCCCGTTTATAAAGGTAGTAGATGTTCCCAGGTGTTTTCACTACTATGTTTCCCAGGCTACGTGGTGTAAGTCAGCATCTCTGCGGGCATCTTCCAATACCTTCCTAGCTTGTTCTTGCAAATGTTGAATTTGCTCTGCTATGACTGTCAGCTTGTTAGTAGCACTTGCTCGGATAAATTCATCAGCCTTCTGCACATGTTCTGCGAGCACCACGAGGTCTAAAGGGTCCGTGGCCCGGTGGGTGTGGTAGGAGTTCACCAGGCCAGACCACCGGGGACCGGGGAGCGCTCCACCAGGGCTCCTGTGACATACACCGGAACACAGGCGTGAGCTCCTGCCCTCAGCCTCCCGCAGAGCCCCGGAGACTAACTACCTCGAGAGAGCTTCTTTCCCCCTGCCAGCTCCCGGCCTGCATAGCTCCTGGTCCTGCAGCTGACTGCACTCCTTGCCTTTCTGGGAGCCCCTCCATCTCGGTTATTTTTTTTATTATTGTTTGGGATTCATTGAGAGTACAAAGAATTGGGTTATACTGATTGCATTTGTTAGACAAAGTCCCTCTGTGATTGTGTCCTGCCCCCAAGAGGCATACCATACACCAAAACGGCCCATCGCCTCTCCTTCTTCCCCTCTCTTCACCTGCTCATTCCCCTCCTCTCCTTGTATTAGCTCATCTGCTGTCTTCATATTAGAATTACGTACATTGGATTCTTGCTTGCCCATTCTTATGATTCTTTACTAAGAAGAATGTGTTCCACCTACATCCAGGTTAATACAAAAATGTAAATTTTCCATCTTTTTTAAAGGCTTAATAGTATTCTATGGTATACAGATACCATTCCTGGATTGATGGGCATTTAGGCTATTTCCACATACTGGTGATTGTAAATTGAGCTGTGATAAATAGTCTAGTACAAGTGTTCTTATGACAAAAGGATCTTTTTTCTTCTGTGTAGATGCCCAGTAATGGGATTGCAGGATCAAATGGGAAGTTTAATTAGTGTTCCATGAGGATTCCTTCATACTTCCTTCCAAAAAGATTATATTAGTTTGCAGTCCCACCAGCCGCATAAAAGTTCCCTTTTCTCCACATCCATGCCAACATCTGCAGCTTTGAGACTTTGTGATGGGGTTAGGTAATATCTCAGGTTAGCTTTGATTTGCATTTCTCTGATGATTAAGGATGATGATCACTTTTTCATATTTAGCCATTTGTCTGTCGTTTTTAGAGAAGATTCTATTCACAGGATTCTAACAATGGGATTGTTGGGTCTTTTTGCTTTTGATTAATTTGAGTTTCATATATATCCTAGTTATCAGCCTTTTGTCTGATTCATATTATGTAAATATCTTTTCCCATTCTGAGGGCTGTCTATTTGCTTTGGTTTTTGTTTCCTTAGCTATATAGAAGATTTTCAGTTTAATTAAGTCCCAATTATTTATTTTCGTTGTTGCAATTGCCATCATAGCAGTCTTCTTCATAAAATCTTTCCTCAGGCCAATATCTTCAAGTGTTTTCCCCACATAATATTTGAGGACTTTTATTGTTTCATGCCTTAGATTTGGAACTTTTATCCATCTTGAATCAATTTTGTAAGTGGTGAGAGGTACAGGTCCACTTTCAGTGTTTTACATGTAGTTATCCTGTTCTCCCAACACCATCTATTGAATAAGAATTCTTTTCCCCAGGATATATTTGGTTTATCAAAGATCAGGTGGCTATAAGTTGTTCGTTTCATCTCATGACTTTCTATTTGGTTCCACATGTCATTGTCTTTATTTTTGTGCCAATGCCATGCTGTTTTGATCGCTATAGTCTTGTAGTATAGCTGAAAGTCTGGGAGTCTGGTTTTGTTTTTATTACTAAGAATTGCCTTGGCTCTATGGGATTTTTTCTGGTTCCATTCAGAATAAACAACTATTTTTTCCACATTTTCAATGTATGATGATGGTATTTTAACGGGGATTGCATTGAATCTGTAGATTGCTATGGGTAGTTTAGATATTTTAACAATGTTGATTCTTCTTAGCCATGAGCATGGTTATTCCTTTTCTTAATATCTTCTGCTATTTCTTTTCTTAGGATTTCATAATTTTCTTTGTAGAGGCCATTCACCTTTTTTTGTTATATATATTCCTAGTTATTTCAAATTTTTGGAAGCTACTGAGAAGGGAATTGTGTCTTTGAGTAGCTTTTGAATTTGTCTGTTGTTGGTATATACAAAGGCTACTGATTTATGGACATTGAGTTTATATCCTGAGACATACCTATATATTTTTTATCACTTTCAGGAGTCGTGTGGTTCAGTCTCTAGGGTTCTGTAAGTATAAGATCATATCGTCAACAAACAGCGAGAGTTTGACCTTCTCTGCACTCATTGGGATGCCATTTATTTCCTTCTCTTGCCTGTTTTGTATTGGCTAGAACTTTCAGCACTATATTAAATATTAGTGGCAGTAGAGGACAATTTTGTCTGGTTCCAGTTCTAAGTGGAAAAGCTTTCAGTTTTACTGCATTCAGTATATTTGTAAATAGCTGTGGATTTGTTGTAGATGGCGTCAATCAGATTAAGAAAGGTGCCACTAATTCCAATATTCTTAAGTGTTCTAATTAGAAAAGGATGCTGAATTTTATAGAATACTTTTTCTGCAGTATGGGTATAAGCTTTGGTACTTTCTTTTCTTCTGCTGGGTATAAGGTTAGATTGTTCTTCTAGTTCCAGTTACATAGGATGGTTCATGAATTTGTTGATGTACTCTCTTTCTGTCTTATGAATGTAGGCATTCATGAGTTTGTTGATGCACTGTCTTTCTGTTTTTCAAAAGTAGTCATCTAATGCAATATATTTTTCTCTTAAGACTTATTTTACTGTATCCCACAGGTTTGGGTAACTTGTGTCTTCATCATTGTCATGTTTGAGGGATTATCTATTTCCTTTTCTACCACTTCCTAAACCCAACTATCTTTCAACATAAAGTTGTTTAATTTCCAAGTCTTTGTGTGGGGATGAACGTTTTTGTTGGAGTTGAGTTCCAACTTTATGACATTGTGATCAGAGAAAATACAGGGTATAATTTCTATCCTTTTAATTTCTCTGAGGTTTGATTTGTGTCCTAGGTTGTGGTCTATTTTGGAGTATATAGCATGGCTGGTGAGAAAAATCTACATTCTTTAGCTTTAGGATGTTGTGTTCTATATATGACTATTAATCCTATTTGTTCTAGGGTCACATTTAAGTCCTTTATATCTTTGTTTAGTTTCTGTTTAGAAGATCAGTTCAGTTCTGTGAGGGTTAATGTCACCAGCTATTATGTGTTATGGGATATCATGTTACTCAGACCCCTCAAAGTCTGTTTTATAAATCTGGGAGCATTTAAGTTGGGTGCATAAATATTTAGAATTGGAATGTACTCTTGTTGTATTGTTCCTTTCACCAGTATAAAATGTCCATCTTTGTCTTTCTTTAGTTGCTTTAAATCTGCTTGTATATGAAAATAAGACTGCAACCCTTCCTTTCTTCTGATTTCCATTTGCTTGAAATACTGTCTTCCTTAACCTTGAGTTTCAATTTGTCCTTCAAGGCTAGGTGAGTCTCCTGGAGACAGCATATGGATAGCCTGTGTCCCTTTAGTGGTGAATTCAGTCCATTGACATTTATTGAGAGAATTGATAAGTATGGTGGAATTCTATTCATCTTATTTTGTGAAAGTCCATTGTGTAGTTTTATCTTTGCACCATTGTGAAAGCTAAGTTTTCACCTTTAGCTTCTGGGTGTTTTATTTGCAGGTGGTCCATTGTAATGGTCAGTGTGTAGAACAGGTCTAAGTATTTCCTGGAGAGCTGGTCTTGTGGAAAATTTCCTCATTTCTTGTATATCCACAAAAGATTTGATTACTCCATAAATTTTTGAAGCTCAGTTTAGCAGGATACAGAATTCTGGGCTGAAAATTGTTTTGTTTAAGAAAGTTGAAGGTGGATAACCATGCTCTTCTGGCTGGAAAGTTTCAGTTGAAAAGTCTGTTGTCATCCTAATGGCTCTGCTTCTTTAAGTCAGTTGGTGCTTACTCTTGCCTGCTTGCAGAATTTTTTCTTTCCTCTTGACTTCAGACAGATTCATTACAATGTGTCTTGGAGAGGCTCTATTTGAATTGAGATGACCCAGGGTTTGATATGCATCTGAAAGGAGTGTGTAGAGGTCCCTAGTAAAATTAGGAAAGTTTTCCTCTCCAGTAGCACTTCCACTCCTCTGGGACAATCTTCATCCATTTCAGGAATCCCTACTATACATAAGTTTGAATGCTTCATGGAGTCTCATAGGTCTAAGCTCTTGTTCTGTTTTCTCTCTCTTCTTTTCTGCCTTTTGAAATACCCAAGTTGACTTGAAAATTTTATTCTCTAGCTCTGAAGTTCTTTCTTCTCCATGGTCTAACCAATTTTTGATACTTTCTATTGCATCTTTACATTCCCTTATCCAGTTTTGGTTCTGTCTTTCCATTTGCTCATCCAATCCTTTTTTGTCTTTATCATCCATATTTTAAATTTCCTTTCTGTCAAACCCATTAATTATTTATAGGTGGCATCTTCTGCAGTAGCTGCCTCATTGTCCCTTGTGGGTATTGCTTTGTTTTGGCTTTTCATATTACCCAAATTTTTCTGTTGGTTCCTCCTCATGTATACTTTCTTCTTGTTTACCTCCTTATCCTCCTTTTTTTTTTTTTTTTAACAAATGAACAGTTTATTAAGAATTAAACAAAGGTATGATGTGATACAGTACAAACAAGACATTCAAGATAGGTATAATAGTACTACTCACACAAAAACTTAAATTTCACCTCAAAAAAATAAAATCACAAGACCAAAGAGAAAGCAA